>JAOSBK010000008.1:40404815-40416606 GCA_027568895.1 Erythroxylum shatona | reverse complement strand
CGTCTAGCGTTCCTGGCCACTATCTACTGGATTTGGAAGGTCAGAAATGGCCGTCTGCTTGACGGGGTTTCCTGTCGGCCTTCTGATGTCGTTCCCCAGATCCAGTCGTGTGTTTATCGCCTTCTTTATCGTCTATACCCGGCGGACCTGATCAGGTTCTGAGTTCTCAGAAGGGTATCTCTGTGCGTTTTGGTGTAGGGCGATGGCTGGCCGTCTTACGTGTTTTTTCTCTCTGCATGGTTCTTACGTACTGTTCACGAGGCGGATATTACATGCAGAGCTCGCTACTTTTATTGTTACGACGTCGTTCCTCTTGGGAGTACGACGCTGTCGTTCCTTTGGGCCGCATTCGGTGTCGTTTGCATTGAGTGGGGCTGGCTTTTCCTGGTCGCTACGTACTGATCGCTGGTTGCATGGGGAGGATGTTGCATGCAGCGTCATTTTTTTAATTGCTACGACGTCGTTATACTTGAGCGTGCGCCGCTGTCGTTCCACGGGCTACCGTTGGCGTCGTTTTGGGAAGAGTGGGGCCGCTTATGGGGCTGTTCCAGGCTCCTTCTCTCCTTTTTTGTCGTATTCCCTGCCAGTGGCGTTTTATTAGGTGTGGCTATGGTGGGGCTGGAGTGTCAGTTGGCTTGTCTGATGGCGTGGGTGGACGGTGGGGCTGGAGTGTCCGTTGGCTAGTCTAACGGAGTGGGA
This sequence comes from Erythroxylum shatona, assembly GCA_027568895.1. Taxonomy (NCBI): domain Eukaryota; kingdom Viridiplantae; phylum Streptophyta; class Magnoliopsida; order Malpighiales; family Erythroxylaceae; genus Erythroxylum; species Erythroxylum shatona. The sequence continues at coordinate 40,415,907 of JAOSBK010000008.1, read as the reverse complement.
GGCAGCTGGCTTCTGCTTCGTCCTTTCCTTTCCTATCCGGCGCCGTTTGGTTCAGTGATTTAACGGGCTTCACGTTCTCAGCCGTTCCTTTTTGTGGGAACTTGAGCTGTCTTATTATTTGTGCTAGTGCGTTTCTCTCCGACTGGATGCTGTCGTTTTGCTGTTCTTTATATCTGAGGCTCCAAGTAGGTGGACTTGGTGTTTTATCTGCGAGGCTTCTTCTTGGCGTCCGGATCTCACCTGCAGCTTGCGGGTGCGGGTCTGCTTCTCCCCGTGGCTAGCCGCTCTGTTTTTTGTGTGCCTCTGTGTTGGACGGAAGCCGGTGCTGCCTGCGCCGAGCGCTCTCTGTGCGTTTAGCCGCCACCGGAGGCTGGCCCTGATCCGGTGTTGCTGTGCGTGTTTCGCGATGGTCGGGTTCTGGAGCTGAGTTTGGGTCTCCTCTCGTTCTTAGGTGGTACTCTGTCTTCTCCTGTGTATATAGGTGCGACGTTTTGAAATGTTCCCGGGTTCCTTCTGCATACCCCCTCTACGGTGGTGGTGACCCTGGGTTCCAGCTGGATGTTCTGATCTGTTGTCCCTGTTTGGTTCTTTATGCGAGTCGGGTCTCGGAGCTGTGCTTGGGCCCCGTTTCCATGGTGATCTGTAATTCTGGGACTCTATTTGATCTTTGTTTTGCAGCGTCCCCCCCCCCCCCGGTTCTGTTTGCATACATCCTCTCCGGAGCCTGCATGCTTCTCGAACCGTTTGTTGTGGTTTATGGTCTTGTTGCTGATTTCTGACTGTGTTGTGTGGAACTGCGATGTGGTTTCTCTTCGTCGGCGTTTTGGCCGGGCATCGACGTTTGCCCCCTTCGCCATTTGCTTCTTGCTTCCAAAACGACGCCGTGCACTGGGCTGGCTCTCTTCAGTTGGTGGCGTTTACCTGGGCGTTGTTGTTTTCGCCACTCTTCTCCAGCTTGCCAAACGGCGCCGTGGACGTCCTGCCCCCTCCTTGGGCGTTGCTTTGTCCAGCTGGACCAGGCTGCTGCTAACCTCATGGACCCTCTTTTTTGTTGTGAGCCTTCATTGCTTCGGGCTGCCTGATGCGGGTCTCCCCTGGTTTGGGCCGCTTGATGGGCTCTTCGGGTGGATCTGTAGTTGTTTTGTATTGTTGGCCATTCTTGGCAGATTTGGGCCCGTACTGTTTGGGCCCTCTAGTTAGGATTTTTGTTAGGTCTGGGCCTATGGTTGAGCCCTTCACCTAGTTCTCCTAGTTGGGTTATGCTGGGCTTTTTGTGCTGGACTTGTCTGTCTTAGTTGACTGGGTATGCCCCTCTGCTTTTGTACATGCCCTATTTTTTGATAAATACCATTTACCATTTATCAAAAAAAGAACAATGGGCCTATCCTTGTACGGAGCATAATCAATTGGATAAGAGAAGCTTCCCTAGCAAAAAGCTTCAAAACACGACTTAGCTCTCTTATTCTCCAAAACTAGAGTATTTAAACATTTTTCTTTACGAGACATTGTGATTCACAACACAAATTTCACTCCAATGTTACCGATCTCCAACAGGAAAGCTTCCTCTAGACCTGAGCTCTGAAGAGTTGCCACTCAGTCTAGCTCTGAGTGCTATATCGCTTGTAATGCGAATTGGATTTCATATCGTTCCATTCGCATTACAAGTATTGAAATTGTCTATACTTTTGCCTCAGGAATGTTCTTTCACATCGTTCCTGTTTCTATCTTTTCTCCTGTACAAGTATTGAAATTGTCTATAACTTACCTAAAAAAGGGGGAAAAAAATTAGGTCCGTACATGATAATCTGAATAAATGGTTAAGTATTTCTTGCTCTTCCACACATCAAATAAATGACAACGCCATCGACGAGTATTCCGTAGTTTGAGCAAGCAAATTACGTCCTACCTAACCTAAGGGCATTGTAACGTTGACCTGTGATTTTCCTCTTAACGACCTAGTAGTCATTGTACAGGGCGAGCATATTTGACTCGTAAGAACGTGAGGCTACCCCATTCTAACACCTTTAATTCTTTGAAGTCTCATCAAATCAGCAACCTCATTAACAGCGTTATAAGTAGGAAAAGATAACGTGCATAATCATCTTACACAAAATGGATTACACTTGGAACAGCTATGCCTTCAAATTAGTACAAGTCTTCAGTGGCAGAGAACAACAAGCTGTTGAACTTTCATAACACATTAATTCAGCAATCTAATCATAAATGGCATCCTCCGTTCCTCTAGATTGTTGCTTAGACTTCTTATCCAATCTTGTTTGCCCGTAAAGTGGCTTGATGGAAGGATCGGACCCAGCACTGCTTTTTGAATCACCATTAGATAATGCCCCTGACTTTTTAAAAAATTGGAGCTCGTCCATAGACTGTCTCTGAATTCTATGAGATAAAGTGCTGGACAGTTTCTGTTTGGCCTTGATTGATTCTGTGAGGCTCATATAGTTTGGTCTGCTACTGCCACTTCCATCTGTTCTATCTGAGGCTAAGCCCGTGTTTCCAGAAACTGGTGTCGCAGAAGTGCAAATGGAGGAGGAAGGCGAGCTCTCATCGTACCGAAATTCAGAACTGGGGCTTGAAGATGAGCGAGTAACTTGTGCCATTGGAGGCTTTGCAGAAACCCTGGTGCTAACATTGTTCTTTCTAACTTTCACCAAGCTTTGTTCATTAGATCTAGAAGGAGCACTCACAAGTGAGTCTTTGCAAGACATGGGAGGTGTTCTCTCTGAGAAGCCAGCGTTGGATTCTTCAATCAACCTGGTTTCCCACGGCTTGGCTGCCATCCATCGCTCTAACCAACTCCACCCCCAGCTATTCTTATCAAATTCCTGATTCTTAAGGGTCATTACTGAGCCTCTGGATCTAGTATGTGAACTTGGGCTTGATCTCCATTGCTGAGATAACGAAAGAGACCGTAAACAGATTTGATTATGGTAAAAATGCCGTTTCAGAAGCCATGCTTAACTGTGAACCTCATACCTTCTGAGCGAGGGAGTATGCAATTGCCCTCTCTCTTCTAAAAGCACCTTCTTGTTTCAGTAGTAGCTTTGTCTTGACATCTTCTAATGTTCCCTTGCTATCGCACCATCCTTCCTAAAAGTTAACAAGACAGAAGATTGAACAAAAATGGAAGCATGGAACTTCAATACAACTGCTAAAAATTCAATCCCAAGTGTACTTGGTCAACAATCCCTCTGGATACCTCAGCTTGTCTCAAGAGTTCTGCTTTGCTACGGCGTTCGTCTAGCATTTTCTGCACAGCCTGCCCCTCTACAGACATGCGTACACGACGTGCCCTTACTCGAGCTTGAACTCGAACAAGAGCTTGCATGCACCTGAGTGTTACCGCAGCCTGTTTCCTCACTTGTCGGCCTCGGACTAGAGCTTGTAGCCTTACCACTCCTTTCAAGGCCCTCAAAGCTCTTCTTGCCTATGTACAATTTCAAAAACAAAATATGCCAACAAAAGATCAGATTTTGACTACTCAACACAGAAGTGTATGCGCCTACCAATTTGAAAAGAAATCTTCAAGAAACCTGCCTACTTTCTGGCCACAAGGTCTAGTATCTATTTGGACAAGTCGATTTCTCCTCACCGTATCTTTGAGAAAGAGGATGACTATATTTGTTCACAACCAGAAACCAGATCAAAACTACGAAAAACTCTAGAAACAAAGAGAAGCCCAGTTACCAAGAATCCACGAAAAGCAGTTTGAATGCGGATAGCCGCCCATTCTCGCCTAACAACTCTGAAATCCTTGGGAAGGGCTCGAACCACTGTGGCCATTGCAGCAGTAAAAGTGTCAGTCCTTGGCGAGGATCCTGAAACTTCCGATGCCGCTCTGCGGTTCCCTTTAAAACTCTTCCATGAAGATGCCAAGTCCCCTGAGGAACTCCTCCATAGCTTCCACTTCTTGCTCTTAAGTCCAGCCTGAAAACCAACAAGTGCATTGTTAATATGTCCAGAGTGAAAGAAGTCTCATGGCATTCAGAAACAAAGAACCAAAAGAATAGAACTTTTCGAGGAGTGTCGAGGCCTGCTTACATTGTCTTCCTTGTCTGACTTCTTGAGACCTATGAGGGATTTCACCCATTTTCCTGATGCACCCATGAAAGCTGAACAAGGAACGAATTCAACTCTATTATCCTTCAAATACAAGATTGCAGAGCTCAGAGACAAATCACCAAAGGAGCATCATTTTTAGATACGTGGAGGAAAAAAACCAAATAAGAAGAAGGAATTACGCAAAAACTAAACTGAAAAATCGTAGTAAATTTTCTGAAATGGTGGGTTTAGTGGGTAAACGTGGAGGGTATTTGTGGGTGTGTGGTTTCGTGGACCAACGTGCCCAGTTGGTTCGATATTTGAAATTCAAACAAAGAACAGACAAAACGACTCGTCCCGCTCGTTTCGTATAGAGTTTGAGAGATATTGGATTGGACCCATCTCCTTTTTGGTGGATTATTTTAAGATAACCTTGTCATGAAAAGGCACAATCCCTTTGGTACTAAGTTGGGAAAAAGGCAAGAGCATGCCGACAGCAAATCTTCCCTAGTCAGTGCAGTTGAAGATCTGGTGGCCTTGCAACTTGAACCAAAATTTTGAGAAATCGGGGCGTATTTGGATTTTTCCCTCGGCCCAAACTGACACTTAGGTAGTTTATTGATATTCTTTTGTAATGAAGGAAGTTTATTAATATTAATTACGATCCTAAAAGTGTATAAAGAACACGTTAATGGGAAAAGATGATTAGTTAATTTTCTTGTGTACGCTCACAAGTAAATTGATTCCAATTATCATGCCAATCAGCATTTATAACAAATACAGTTGCTAGGTAGTAGGTAGCTGCAGGTTAATTTGCAAGCACCGAGACAATACAAGTCGTAGCAAATGAATGAAGCACCAGCCTAAGTCACTGTAACTTGACAGCAGGGAGACTGCTATGATGCTATCCTTTGTTAAAATAAATTCCATGTTTTATGCCTTTGCCATGCACAGACTTCAAGCTTGAGTGCTGACATTACTGACAATTTAATATCCCGTGTTGTCTCCGTAGTTCTATGCTATTGCTATGCCATTGGATTGTTTTCTCCCTATCCAACTTTTTTCATTCGGTTGATCAGCAGGATGTGGGGGCAACGACATTTAGCGGTAAGTATTTTATTTGTGATCCATCCAAATTACTATGTAGAGTTGGTATGTTTAAGCCAATACGACTTTGACACATGAGCACCCTAGAAATATGAGATGACCTGCAGTGACCAAAATGAAATTCTTCACGTTACCTTGCACATGGTTTCACATACCAAGTGAAGTCGTGTCCCTGTTAATTCCCTTGAGATCCTCTGTCCTCAATTACCCAAGCTCCTCTGTACCACATGCATTATGATACGTGAAAGATAATTCCTTGAATTCAAGTCAGGAAGCCTCCAAAAGAAATGAGGATAAAGAGAGAAATTGAAAATTTTCTTATTTCTTTTTGAAATTCATCTCGTACAAATAGTCAGCTACATTCAATGTTGTTACAATATTTCGTAAAATGCAGAAATAGAAGAATAACAAAAAAACAATAATTCATAACAAAATTAGGAAAGGAATTGGAATCACAGAATGCTCCGGAAGGTGTCTTCACCTCACTGGATGAAATCTTCCAAGCCTTTGGGTCGTTTACTATTCCCTGTTGGACGTTTAGCCATCTCGGTTCTATTCTTCTTTGCGATATCAAATTTGTCTTTCTCAATGGGCCTTTGCAAGTCTGGCAAGTCATGTTTGATTCCCTCCCTATCATCCCCCTCCTAATTGAGATCCAACTTGTCCTCCAAGTGATAAGTGTTGTAAAGATCGATCAGATTAGAATAGTTTCGCATCTAAATAGGATTTAGGGAATAGTAATAAATACACAGATTTTACGTTAAAAAAAACTTCTAAATTAGGGTTAAAATCATGGGCAAGAATAGAAGAATTTTACTGCTCAGAAAAATTGGAGAATTACAAGGAAAAATTAAACCCACAAAAATACACAAAATATTTTTGTCTCTCTCTCTTTCTTTTTCTTTTCTCTCTCACCTCACTCTCTCTTTTTTCTCTTCTACTTGCATTCTCTTTGTTCATCTCCTGCCTATAGAAGGAAGATATGGTTGGCCAAATTAGTTAACCATTATTTTGGCATATTAGGCATGTTAGGTACCAAAATTTAGTCCTAACTTGCCTACCAAGTTTGACAATTCTCCCACTTGAAGATTTGATTGAGAGTCAATCAGATCTTCACACTATTCTCTCTGCCTTGCCGCTTCATGTTGCTTACGTTATTGTCAGGTCACACGAGAATCGACACTATATAAACTTGTCACCATTGATTGCTTTTGTCATAAAATCTGTCGGATTATCTATTGTATAAATTTTATGCATGTCTACCGATCCTTCTTCCACTTTTTCGCGAACGAATTGATATTGAATTCAGATGTGTTTTGTCTTTTAATGAAATGCTGGATTCTTTGCAAGATACAAAGCACTCTGATTGTCATAATATAGAGTAATATTCTCATGTTTATTTCCAGGTTCTTCCAACAACATCTTTAACTATACTACTTCTTTACTAGCTTATGTAACTGCTACATATTTTGTTTTTGTTATTGACGTAGCCACAACTAGCTGCAGTTTTGAAACCCAGCTCACAACGCCTTTAGCTAATGTAAACACATATCTTGTAGTGAATTTACTTTTATCAAGATCACCTGCATAATCAACATCAATATATCCTTTGACAGTAAAATTTGATCCTCCATAACATAATGCAACATTTGAGGTTCCTTTGATATATCTGAGAATTCTCTTAACAGTATTCCAATGCTCTCGACCAGGATTTGCCATGTATTTACTAACTAGTCCCACTGCATGTGCAATATCTGGTCTTGTACAAATCATAGCAAACATTAAGCTTCCCACTACTAATGCATACGGTACTCGAGACATCTCCATCCTCTCTTCTTCATTGCTAGGACTCATACTTGAGGATAACTTAAAATTAACAAGAAAAGGGGTATAAATTAACTTAAAATCTTGCATGTTGAATCATCGCAAGATCTTCTTCAAATAATTCTTCTAAGAAAGCCAAATCTTCCTATTATTTCTATGTCGGTGAATTTGCATCCCTAAAATCTTGTTTACTAGTCCCAAATCATTCATTTCAAATTCTCTAGGAAATTGTGCCTTCAATTCTTTGATACAATCATTATTGTGGCCTGTTACCAACATGTTGTCTACATAAAATAGTAAGACTATAAAATCTTTTTTCTCAAACCTCTTAAAATATGTACAAGGGTCTGCATTCAGTCTGCTGTATTCAAGGCTCATGATGAAGGAATCAAATCTCTTATACCAACACCTGGTGCCTGTTTTAAACCGTATAAAGATTTGTTCAACCTGCAAACCAAGTTTTCTTTCCCTTTTTCTTCAAAACCTTCTAGTTGGAGCATATAAATTTCTTCTTCAAGATTTCCATGAAGAAATGGAGTTTTCACATTTAACTGCTCAAGATATAAGTCAAATATAGCACACATTGCTAAAACTACTCAAACTATAGTGAGTCGAACCACAGGAGAAAATATTTTATTAAAATCAATACTTTCTTTTTGAGCATATCCTTTTACCACTAATCTAGCGCGATATCACTCTATTTAGTCATCACCACTCCGTTTTATCATGTAAACTCATTTATTGCCAATAGGCTTTCTTCCTGATAATAGTGATACCAGCTCCCATGTCTTATGCTTATGTAGAGAATCAATTTCTTCCTGCATCGCTGTCATCTACTGAGATACATTTGAACTAGTCATTGCTTCTTGAAGAATTGATGGCTCTCCATCCTTAATTACAAGACAGTATGTAATATCGATAGAGAGAGAGAAAAATATTTCGTGTATTTTTGTGGGTCTAGTTTTTCCTTGTAATTCTCCAGTTTTTCTCAGCAGTAAAATTCTTCTATCCTTGCCTATAGTTTTTACCCTAATTTAGGGCTTTTCTACATAAAATCTTTATGTTCATTACTATTCTCTCAATTCTATTTAGTTGCGAACCTGCTCTAATCCGATTGATTTTCACAACAAGTGGTATCAGAGCAAGGTCAGAAAATTATGACAAATTTGTTGGTGTAATCCGTTCGGAGTTTTGGTGAGCACAGTGAAAGTTGGTGAATAATAACCAAAGGTGACAACTGTTCATTCATTTATTTTTGCATTAAACTGTGTAGTTATTGTAATTCAAATATATGGTACTATTCACGTATACTATTCACGTGTACAATAGTGTACAGTACTATTCATTCATACGAGTACTCTTCACGTGAAATAGTGAGAGCTAAATTCTGTTCGTGATAGAAGCAATGGCAACAAAATTTGAGATTGAGAAGTCTAATGAAAGTCATTTCTCATTGTGGAAATTAAAGATAAAAGCAATCTTGAGGTAAAATAATTGTCTGGCAGCCATTAGTGAATGGCCAGCTGGAGTTATAGGTGAAAAATAGAACGAGATGGACAGGAATGCTGTAGCTAATCTTCACTTAGGTTTAGTTGATAGAGTATTATCCAGCATAGAGGAAAAGAAGACTACAAAGGAAATATTGGATTACCTCACAAAATTGTACAAGGCCAAATTACTCCACAACAAAATTTTTCTAAAGAGGAAATTATACACTTTACGTATGGCAGAATCCACTTCAGAGACGGAGCACTTAAATACTTTAAATACTCTATTTTCCCAACTCACATCATTGGGGCAAATAATAGAAATAATAGAGATAAGTGAATGTGCGGAACTTCTACTCCAAAGTTTACCAGAGTCGTATGATCAACTCGTCATCAATTTAACAAACAACACAGACACTCTAGTCTTCGACAATATTGCAGCTTCTATTTTAGAAGAAGAGAGTCGGCGTAAAAGTACGGAAGACAAGCTGGCAAATTCGCAACAAGTAGAGGCCTTGGTGGTGATGAGAGGAAGATAATGGAACGTGACTCAAGTGGGAGTCATAGTCAAGGTAGATCAAAATGCAGGAGTAAGAAAAATTTCAAGTGCTACAATTGTGGCAAGAAAGGGTACCTGAAGAAGGATTGTTGGAATCTGAATAAGAAAGATTCTATTCCTCAAGGAAATGCGACAAATACTTCAGATGATGGAGGTGCAATGGTCTATGAAGCAGCAATGACTATTAAAGGTAAGAGAAGATTTGATGATGTATGGCTTCTCGATTCAGCAACTACTTTTCATATGACCTCTCGAAAAGAATGGTTCCATCAGTATGAATCTATCTCTGAGGGATCTATGTATAGCTGTAATGATCACGCTCTGAAGATCGTTGGTATCAGCACCATCAAGCTAAAAATGTATGGTAGGACAACTCAGACTATTGAAAAAGTGAGACATATAGAGGGCCTGAAGAAGAATTTGTTGTTTATAGGACAACTGAATGATCTCAGTTTTAGATTTGAGATTCAAAACAAGATCATGAAAGTGATTAAAGGAGCGCTAGTATTTATAAAAGCAGAGAAGATTATTGCAAATCTGTACATATTGAAGGGAGTAACTTTGCAAGAAAGAGAGGCATCTGTTGCAGTGATTAGTCCAAACTACAAATCTGCAATGACGTGGCATAGAAAACTTGGACATATGTCTGAACAAGAAATGAAGATACTTGCAGAGAAGAATCTACTTCTAGGTCTCATAAACGTATCACTACCCTTCTGTGAGCATTGCATTATGAGTAAGCAACATCGATTGAAGTTCAACATATCAAAGTTCAGAAGCAAAAAAATTCTAGACTTAATTCACTCTAATGTATGGCAAGCACCATTTACATCCCTAGGAGGAGCAATTTTTTTTTGTATCATTCATTGATGATTTGTAACACCCACATACCCCCTTGAAGGATATATGAATGCCACACAAAACAGTACAAACAGATAATATCGAAACGAAACTAAATCCCAAAACACACAAAACATAACTTACGTGCATACCCAAAATCTCAAGCAAACATATAGTACATAACATATCATTCATATCGTGTCTATCATATTACATACCATAAATTCGAAGACCAATATGTATTAAGGTTATTACAAACCTTCAAACAAAAATCCAAAGTTATATACAAGCCCAAAACAAACTCAACAAAATACATTTTAGAGCAATACAAAACTCAGACTTCTTTGGCCAATGCTGTTGACTTGTCTCATTCCTTAAGTCCTTCTTTCTAAACCTACACGGGGCAAATCCACCATGCTAAGCATATAGTTTAGTGAGTAATAACTAATCTATACATAGACTAACAACTCGTCACAATGAATCATGTAACAACATCAACATGCATTCAAAGATTTCTTTAACAGTAAGTTGGACATAATGCATTTCAGAACAGATTTTTATAAATAACAGAATTGCATAACACAAGAGGGTATAAACCCTTCAGAATTAGAACATAATTTAGTTTATGTCAACATAAAATAGATATTAGAGTACAAAATAAGATGACTGCTAAATCCATTTATAGAGGCTGGTAACGAGACTTATACAGGAGAGACTCAAGTCTTGATACTGAAGTGTCAAGGAGAGATCGAAGTCTCGACACCGGAGTGTCACAGGAGCAGTTGCAGACCCTTCTAGGCATGCCTATTTACTCACAACTAGGACTCAACAGTTTTAAAAGAAAACAAGGTCATTTCAGACATTACATGTGCAAAGCAAGTAGTCAATCATATTCACATGAAAAAGCACTTCAATATCTCATTCGTCAATCAGTACCTCGGACCTTCATGTCCGGAATCAGTTCACAATTCAGTACACATTCATCAATATAAATTTTAGTTCAGTAATAAATAAAACAAATCAAGGTGAGACCATCTTAGGTTACTCACAAAATTTACTGTCTAAATTATTTACAATTTCTCCCGTTTGTTTATTGCCTTGAAGTCCCGGTAATATCTGGAGGTGGTCGTTCTATGCGTTCCTGTAACATCCCATCTCTGAGGGGAAGGGTAGTTTAGTAATTTGGGACGGGTTAGGAGTATTGAATTATATCTCGGCA
>JAOSBK010000008.1:40388358-40399117 GCA_027568895.1 Erythroxylum shatona | reverse complement strand
TCTTCTTTAGAAGATTGGGACCGTCGACAATCCTACTGATATGTTGACAAAACCAGTTTCGTTACTCAAGTTTAAGCTTTGCTTAGACTTGATTGGCATTTGTAAAATTTATTGATTGCCCCACATGAGATTGTGAGACAACCATTGGGAGTTCCACTTCGAGGATTTGAGCCAAGGTGGAGATTGTTGAGTATTATCTTACAGTTAAAAATGGTGGTTTTCAATGGTTTTTGGTGGATTTTGATGCAACAGGTTGACCAGCTATATTTTGTAGCTGGTCTTCACCCATTGACTTCTTTATGAAAGAGAAGCAACAACATTGGAAAAGAAAGAGAGAAGAGAGCAAAAAATTTAAATGAGTCGAGAGGGAGAGAGAGAGAAACAACAAGGAACATTTGTATTTTTTTTGTTTTCTCTTGCTAGTAGGAGTGTGTGAGCTTGTGTTAATTTGGGTCTTTTGAGAAATTGAGTGATAAACACTATTGTATGTTCTCATTGATCATAGTGAAATACTCAGTCGTCTCCAAATTGGACGTAGGCATTGCCGAACCAGTATAAAAAAATAAGCATTTACATATTACAGAGATGATGTGATTTGATTTTTTTTTAATTTTCTGCTTCAAGTCTTAGAAGAAAGATGCAGTAGTCGGGATAGAAAGATTTAAAATAACTCCACACTAGATGAATGTGAAGATTGAGAATAATATTTTCTTATATCATAAAATTTTCGATTCAAATTCAAATCCTTAAATCCTTCATGAATTCATAGTCAATAGTTAATGGTTCCAATTTGCCCTACGATTTTTGTTTTTGTCACTAAAAATTCATATTTGCGTTTTAATTTCAATAGAAAGGATAAAAAGTTAGTATAGTATATGTTTTGAGATACCATAAAAAATGAATCGAAGAGAGAAATCCAATCCAAAAATGGAAATTTTTTTTTTTTAGAAAAGCGATTAAGAAAAATAGGATTCAAACTCCAATGCCGGAAAGTTAGATAGGGTGGCCCTTGCGTAAGGATTATATTGCCCCTAATTTTTATGAAATTCAATGAGCACTAAACACAAGGGTTGCGCTCGTTGCGGGACTTAACCCAACATCTTACGGCACTAGCTGACGACAGCCATGCACCATCTGTGTCCATGTTCCCGAAGGCACCCCTCTCTTTGAAGAGAATTCGCGACATTTCAAGCCCTCGTAAGGTTCTTTACTTTGCATCGAATTAAACCGCACAACAACTCTATGGAATAATCCAAATTCGAATTTTGAAAATGGTTAGGTCATCAATTATGGAAAACTCTTCATATTGGGTTGGATCACATAACATTGCCTGGAATAATTCTTTGGATTCGGTCTGTTCTTGAAGCTCTTTTTTAAGTTCATCAAGGAAGGGATAGGATGCAATAGAAAGAATGTAATATTAGGTTGGTTTATAGAGTCTAGACAATGCATCGATAACTTGGTGTTATGCAACCTTTTTTGTATTGGATCGTGAAGTTATAACCTAATAACTTAGTCAAGTAATGCTCCTATTATATATGAAGTTTGTAACATCTATGAAAGCAATTCTTTTAAGCTTTATTGATCTATGTGAATAATAAATTGATGGCAGAGAAGATATTGTCTCCATTTTTTGATGGCAGTGGTAATTGCATGCAACTCTCGAAGATACGTTGATGCCTTGGTCACTTTTGCACAAAATTGCTTACTAAAGAATGCAATTGGATGATCATTTTGCATTACTAACGTACCCATCCCTGTGCCATAGCCATCAGTTTCAATGAGGGATGGTTGAGTGAAGTCAGGTCGAGCCAAAATGAGAGCACTAGTCATCGCTGATTTTAATGCATTAAAAGCCAATTGAGCTGTAGAAGACTAGTAGAAAACTGTCTTCCTTTAAGAGGGCTATGAGTAGGGCAACAATTTGAGCATAATTACGAATGAAACGTCTGTAAAAACCTATCAAACCAAGAAAACAACATAAGGATTTAATATTAGTTGGGAAAGGCCAACCAGTCATTGCTTGAAGTTTTGCTGGATTTGGAGCTACACCCAAAGCCAACACAACACGACCAAGATAATCAACCTGTTGTTGATCGAAAATGCGCTTACAAAGTTTCAAATAAAATTGTCCCTGTATCAACTTCTGAAAAGCATGTTCTAAATGTATCACATGGTCTTCGAATGTTTGACTATAAATCAGTATATCATTGAAAAAATAATTTTCGAATATAAGCCTGAAACAATTGATTCATTGTAAATTGGAAAGTAAAGTGAGTGTTACATAATCCTAATGGTATGACTTTGAATTCATAATGACAGAGATGTGTGCGAAATGCGATTTTATAGACATCATTGACCTGCATTAGAGTATGATGATAACATTGATATAAATCCAATTTGGAGAACCATATCACACCATGTAATTTATCTAAAAGTTCATCTACTAAAGGGATCGAAAAACAATCCTTAATAGTGCCAGTGTCTAGGGCATGATAATCAATACAAAATTGCCATGTTCCATCCATCTTTTTAATGAGTAGAACAAGTGAGGAATAGGTATTGGCACTAGGTTGGATAACATCGGTGGCTAGCATTAGGGCAACTTGTGCCTCAATTTCTTTTTCTGGGAAAATGGATATCGGTATGGTTTAACGTTGATGGGTTTGGAGCTAGGCAGGAGATGATTTTGATGATCAGTATTACGACTAGGTGGCAAAGTCGTGGGTTGGTGAAAAAGGGAATGGTATTTGGTGAGGAGATCTTGTATCGAAGAAGAAGGATGTGGCATAAAATTGTTGTTGGTGGTCGGGGAGGGTTTAAAGTTGTCTGTGGACAAATATGGTTGTAGAATCTGTTTCAATCATCTGACGAAATTTAGGGTGTAGAGGCCAATTCTCGACCATCAGAACTCATGCTTGTGAGCTCGATTTGATGTCCATCTTAATAAAATTTCATAGTGAGAGGGGAGTAATCGATGAGTATTAGGCCGAGCTATTTAAGATATTGGACTCTTAATACCACGTCAACCCCGCTGATATTTAACTACTGGAGATTGACTAGAAATTTGTGGCTCTGAATTTGCACAGGAACATGTGGCTGTGGGTATAACTGTTGTGTTTCTAATCCAGAACCATTTCCCACAAGGACATGGATAGGCTTGGTAGGGGCGATTCTCTGTTAGATGAAGTTATGGGTACTCTCTCCATCGATAAGGATGGCTTCTTTAAGGCCGTCGATGACAGCTTCGAAGCGAGTGTTATCAGCCATGGTCAATGAAAGCACCAAATTGATAGGTGAAAGATAATTTCCTGGATTCGAGGTCAAGAAGTCTTCAAAGAAACGAAGATAAGGCGAGAGAAGTAAAATTTTCACATTGTTTCCTTTTGGAATTCATCCTATACAAATGGTCAACTACATTTGATGTTGTTACACTATTCCGTAAAATGCAAAAATAGAAGAATTACAAAAAAACAATTCATAGCAGAATTGAGAAAGGAATAAGAATAACAACTTGGAATCACGGAAGGAGTCTTCATCTTCCCAACCTTTAGGCCGTTTAGTATTCCTTGTTTGACATCTAGCCATCTCGGCCCCATTCTTCTTTGTGATGTGAGAGTCGTCTTCCTCAATGGGCCCTTTCAAGTCTGGAAGGTCATGTTCGACTCGAGATGAGATCCTCTGTCCAATATTACCCTGTCTTATTCTGTCTCATGAAATCTCAGCCATTTATTTTGCGGGACCCATATGGGGTCCACGCAGGACCTACACGGAACCCACATAAATAAATGGCTGAGATTCATTGGACACAATAAGATAGGGTAATATTGGACAGGGGATCTGGACTCGTTCGACTCCCTCCCTATCACATTACCAAGTAAAATGGATACTTATTTGACTAAAAAAGTTATTATCTTGGTCAAGAGCAGACTACTTTATTACGAGAATTTTATTCTTAAGTAGAGGTTAGTTAGTTAAAAATAAAAATAAAATTCAATAGTTTTTTCAAAATAAAAATAATTTTGGTTGGGTCGGTCATACTAGGCCCAAGCCCAGACTCAGAACGGCGCATGGGCCGAACGGCCCATCCCTTGATGATTGACCTAATTCTTGTAGGTATTAACTATATAAATTCATTACCTCATCATGGAAAAGGTACGATTTTCGAGAACCCTATTATTCTTTATTCACTAGCCGCCAAAACCCTCACCAAAAGATTAACTTGAGCGTCGGAGGGGCCTACCGGCAGTCAACCCCCGGTGTGCCTTATTGTTTTGCAGGTGTTTCTGTGCCAAAGTCAACCAATCCTATGGATCCTAGCAGCAACGCCCAGCCTCATCCGAACCAGACAGTTTCAATTGTAATGGTTACAAATGACGTTTCCTTCATGCACATGAAAGTTGAGTATTGTGTGCATATAGAAAACCAAAAGTGGAAACTAGTAGGTTCTGGTTTTTTCGGTTTTTGGTGGACGTTACTACAAACAAACAAGAAAGAGTGTGTTTGAAAAACAGTAAAAGAGATAACGTGCGTGAGAAACATAGAGAAGAGATTTCTATCATATTTTTCAGTCATTTTTTGTAAAGTGTCCGTGAAAAACATTGAAGAGAAACTCTCAGTGTTTTTCGGTTTTGTACATGAATAAAATCAAAGATAATTCTTTGATTTTAGTGTGAGAAAATAAACAAGAAAATAAAGAGAAAAAATTGTTTTCTCTATTTTTGGAGAAAGGGTTCTTCAAAATTTATCCAAAGTCATATCAAGTGTTGAAAGTGGGGCATATTTCTCGGTGTGGAGCACATAGAGACTTCGTATTTTCAAAGTTCTATATCGATTAATCGTCACATTCCAGATATTTATTTATGCCTATTTCTTATTATTAGTATGTTGTTAAACGCAATAGATAGCATATGATTGCAATTTTTAAATGTCCGCTGCGTATTGCGATCCGTCACGACCTTGAGACGATTCAAAGAGCTTAAGAAACTGAAGTAGCCCATAGGAAAAGAAGTATTGATGGACGGAGAAGCAGCAAATGGATGAAGACATAGGGCTCAAAGCAGCGACAGTGATGGAGAAGAGATCCATCACCAGTTGACAACCAGCAATGATGGAAAAGCAATAGGACAGATCGTCGAGTAAAAGCAGACAGTAGTAGGAGATGAGATAGTCAAGACAGAGAGAGAGAGGAAGATGAGGTTTGGTTTAGCTGTGTGTGAGAGAGAGTTGGCAGATGCTTCCTCCTTAGATTTGGTTCTTTTTTGATCCTCCAATTTTCACACTTACAAAACTTACCTGGTTTTGACTGCTACTTTTCTTATGGGTTAGTACTGGCCTACTGTAAGAGAAATTGCTGGTTCCGACCAGTACTTGTAACCAGTATGGTAAACTATAATTTCATGTCATTTTTTGGATGTTGTAGCTAGTATAGGACGATACCAGTCGAAATCCATACCCGGATGATACCAGTCAAAATCCATACCTTTGACTAGAGTCCAAAATTAAAACTATGATCATACACCTAGATTAAGTGCTCGTGAGTATATTCAAAGTAAAGCCAATAAATTAATAAATGTAATCGGTGCAATTTATTAGAGTACGTTTGATTTCATCGATTAGAAAATTCTTTCGATAACTAATGTACATTACTAAAAATTATGTCATTTATTGCCCTCCAAATCATATAAATGCTGCAACTCAATCTGAGTTTGTAAATAGTCAAGTCTCATGAAAATCTTATCTTAAGATTTGTTTCCAAATCAATGATTTGTAACCATTCGCTTGTAAGAAAATGTAGGCCACAAAATTCTTATAGATAAATCCATAACTTTTTTTAAGCTATGACATTCAAAGAATAAATATCTAACAGTTTCAAGATGTTTTTTTGTAGAAAACACAGAGGAGGTTGCTAAAGTTATCAAAGTATAGCTTATGCCTTTTATTGAGCCTTCTTCTAATAGCTAGCCAGAAAATAAAATTTATATCTTTTTTCTTTGTATTAAGCCTTCTTCAAATAGCTAGTTAGAAAATAAAGGTTATGTATTCTTTAGAAATCATATGCGTTTATGCTAAGGAACCTTAGGTTTGTTCACTTTAAATATACTTGCACAAGATTCATTAGCAAAGGAACTAAATTTATGCTTTGACCAAATGATTATATTTTCATTGTTGGGTTAAGGGGATAGTTAAAGAGATTATTTATGATATTTGTTTAGCCAAAAGTATGCTTGATAAGTCAAGACCACCTATTTCATTAGATAAATAACTTCACCTTTAAGTCACTAGGGATATTTTTTTAGATTTCTTGCATTAGGGAGCTTGTAAAGAGGTCTTTAGGTCTACCCGTTGTCAAACCAAAGTTAGGTGTTGCGATCATTTCCCTACCAGACTGATTATGTTAGAGTTACTATTGTCCCTGAGTTTCATCATTTATTAGAGAGTACAGGATGTATTAGTCTTTGGTGTGCATTTTTTAAAAATTTGACCCTTCCAGAATTATAAATGGATTCACTTTACCATAATGATTTATGGTTATAGAAAATTTTCCAAATGGTTTTTATTAGGAAGAATTTGTTTATGGTTATATTGCTTTGATTCCTAAGCCTCATTTTCGCTTTGACTTACATACATCAATCCATTTAATTTTAATACTTGTAGAGACACCTTGATTTTTTTGACCAAATGAACTTATTTAAGAATTTTTTCAATAGCTTTTGTGATGTAAATAGGAAGGAACAAGAGAAAGCACTAATAGACTTTAAGGCTATATAGAAATGAAATAATAGGTTATAATCTCTCAATGAAACTTAAGAACCTATTATACTAGGATTAAATTATCATGTGTATTAGTCACTAAATACGAGTCTAGAAGTTGTTATGGCAATGCTAAGGTATTTGAAAGGAGTAAGTACTTTAAATCCCAAAAATCTAATAATTCCATTTGTAAAATTTTAGAGCCTTATTGACACAATCAAGTTGCTTTAATGAAAATTAAATGAGAAACTTGATAATTCCTAAAAAGCTTGTAAGGAATTGAGAAAACAATAAGTCATCTAAAAAAGTGAGATTGAAAATTTTGAGCTTTTTACAATTGAAATGATACTGGAAGATCTTCTTATTCTTTATGTTATTGGTTGTTAGTCTGAGAAGAGCCTTGATGTGTAAGTAAGATAAGTGAAGGAATAAGGGATTCTTTTGTCTTAAGCCTTTGGCACCATTAAAAATTTTAATAGGCTCCCTATTTATAATCTCCCCCAAAAAAAATTTTGTGATACACCTTTCTAATTAGTTGCTAAATTAATCAAGGAATCTAAAGACCTTTAACAGTGTCAAATAAGAATCCCTAATCAATATATTCAAAAAGTTTATAAAACTCAATTTTGAATGAGAAACTCTTTTCTTTCTCATATGGTAGCTCTTGAGTAGCTCCTGAGGAAATAGGCCCTTATAGATTTTTCCTTAGAAAGTGCTCCTAAACTTAGGCTAATGATGGTATTCATCACCCTTTTTGAGTTTAGAGGCCAACATTGAAGAGGTAATTATATATAATATACTACAAAGAGAAATGGGCTTGAAGTCATTTATAGTTTTTGAATTCTAAGTTTTAGGTATTAAGTAATAGGTCTTATTTATTTCTTTAATAAACTTACTAGAAGATAAAAATTCTAGTATAACATTATAGATTGTCACTAATTAAGCTCCATGATTTTTAAAAGAAGGCTTTAAAGTCATCTAGTATAAAGGCCTTATTTGCATTCATATTAAGCAAGACTTTCTTTTATAACTGCCCTGGTGAAGGATTTAGTCAGAAGCTCATGTTGCTTAGTAGTTTAGAATGTTCAATGAAGGAGCAAAGGTCATGAATAGAAGATGTTTCCTTACAGACTAACTTAAGGAGTGTTTAATGTGATTTAGAGCAAGAAGCGTTAAGTTTTCGATGCCTTTTATAGTTTATCCATCTCTATCTAATAGAGAAATATTTTTGTTAAGGTTATTTTTGCTTAAGATTGAAAAGTGTAGAAAAGTTAATGTCCATATGTCCTTCAACATTTCGTTGGATCCTTGATCTCTAGTAGGAATTATACTAACCAAAATCCTTTATATGCTCAAATAGAGCCATTTTCTCTTATTGCATAAGAAATTCTTCTCTTATGGATTATATATCTATTAGCTTACCTTCTCCTGTAGAGTGAATATCCATTAGCTTAATTCTTGAATCTTTAATAGTCAAGAGAGTATTATTTCATGTTTTTAAGTTTAGGAGCCTTGTTTCCACGTTAATATCTTTGATTCGTTTCATACAAATAAAATTCTTAAAGTCAATCAATTTTGTGTTGATCCCTTTAGCGATATCAACATTAAAATTAGGATGTTTCACCAGATGGTTGTTAAATCCAAATGGAATTCCTATTACATTAGAGAAATCATTGAGGTACACCTAAACTAGGGAGTGATAAGAATATAGGGAGTTATGGAAAAGAACACTGGTAGCATTAAAGTTTGGAGAGTCAATAGGAGTTAACTAAGGGCCTATCTAATTGTTTTCCTTACATATAAGTTACCTTGCTACTTATTTCTTCCAATAAATTACAAGCCCTTGTATTTTATATCTTCAATCTCTAATATAATAAAAAAAATATAATTTTTGTTAGTTTTTTCCATTAAAGTGTGATTAGTGTCTACATATTTTATGTCAACTCTTTTTCAAAAACTATATGCCCTCATTGAAATGCCTAGCTTTTATTTTGGTCTTAAGAAGGCCAATCACGGAGGGTTACCTAGAAAATAAGAAATCATGCAACATCTGTTGCTTATTAGGGAAATTAAGTCCTTTTATATTTCAAGCTATAACTGACATTATATAGGGGATGAAAAAGGTATAGTCATTTTCCTAGACTTCGTTATAAGTTGTTTCTTAGTTTTAAGGATGGTTAGTGTTGCTTAAGGCGTAATATCTGGTATATGTTTCAATGAGTCAATATCAATACTAGCTTACTACAGAAGTATAATTATAATTTAAAATATAAGAACTTGGTGTAGCTCTTTATAGAGTTATATATGGTTAATTTCCAAATGATAGTTTTATGGAACTCCTTGGTCAATAAAGGTACTATGTGGGCTTTTCCTTGAGAAACGAGAGATTCATCAATAATTTGGTTAGGTTCCTTACGGATCACCTATTCTAAATTAGAGTAAAAAAATAAGATCTTTAAGTTCATTAAAAGTTCTATATTTAAATCTCCTCCCTCTCAACTTTCATGCTTGTTTATTAAGTTTGTTTAAGGGTCTCCATCGATAGGAAAAAGTATTTAAGAGTCTCCACTAGACCCTCTAATATATCCTACTCTTAAAGTTATAAAGGCATGCTTATAAAGCCAGCAAGATAACTGAGCCCTATTATGGATCAATACTCTAGGAGAATATTTTGAAAATCTACTCATATAGGAAGGGGTTACATACCGTGCTTGTCAAGTTTAAGGATGGTAGATGGGCTTAATTTTGGATTAATTGAGCTTTAAACTGAGTTCAAGCTTAAGGGTCAGTCCTAGGCCCAGTTTAAAAGGATTGAATAGCTCGACCTCTACCTTAAAATGATGTTATTTTTGGTGGCTCAAATAGACTTAGGCTTTAGTCTTTCATTGAGCAGCTCAAAGCTAATTGTGCTTCAAGCTAGGCTTATGATACATTATAAAAGGATTATGTTGAAAACGGGCTCAGCCTAACCTAAACATCACCATGCCAAGTCAAGTGACATTTATGATTTTTATTTTGGTAAAACTAGAGATTTTCCATTCAGGTGTCATAAACCTTAATAAATGCCACCTTATATTGATAACATTGGAGAATCTGAAAAGGAAGTAACCTTTCTCAATAACAAGTTGTTCTATGCCTAATTTATTGCATCTCATCTCAGTCCGAGTCATTATTTAAGAGAAATAGAAGGCCTTTTTATCTATGAAATATCCCACTAAGGTGTTTTCCCTTCTCGTTGCACTAACTTTAAGCAGTTCAGTAAGAGGGCAAACTACAAGGGAGTCTAAAGCTAACACTCAAAGGATGAATCTTAGCTATTCTTTACAGAAAGATTTATGAACCTAAACACAACTATATCCTATACTTTTCTCTCTTTTCTACTCTTGACTCGTCTACATCCTGTGTGGCTAAAGTTCTACACTTAGTATAAGAAAACAAAAACCTTATGATGTATTCAACTGTAAATTTGATTTAGTTTCATTATTTGATTTATTTTAAGTATAAATTATTTTTTTATACTTTATGATTGTATCGATTAATTATGAGGAATGCATACTAGTTTATTATTTATTATAATATATTTCTAGAATATATCTTAAATCTATAATTTTTAATCCCTTGAAATTTGTTAAGCAATTACGGCCTGTTTGGTTGAACAGCTGGAATAGATAAGGAATAGAATAGTTATTCTTAGGAATATAAAAGATGAGGAATAGAATAAAATAGGTATTACTTTGTTTGGTTTACCGCTAAAGAATTTCTATGTCAGTGTTTGGTTTGAAAATATAAAATTAGAATGAGAAAGGAATAAGTAACAAAAAAGATTAATATATCCTTATTATTATTATTATTATTAATTATTTTATTATTATTAATTTTATTTATTATTATTATTAAATTCCTTATTATTATTAATTTTATTATTATTATTATTATTATTAATTGTTATTATTATTAATTTTCTACTATTATTCTTATTAATATTAATTTTATTAATAATATTTAT
>JAOSBK010000008.1:40347169-40383253 GCA_027568895.1 Erythroxylum shatona | reverse complement strand
TATGTCCAACAACTTTCCATATCATTATGTTTCATATCTTAGTAGTATTTTTTTCAATCTTTCATCTTTTCTTCTATTTTTGATGTTGGGACTAAAGTTACGTATGGCCAAATCCAAATATTTTGATTCAAGGGGATTCAAAACTCTAGTTGTAGCTATTTTAATTATTTAATTTAAGGTTTAGTCCATTTCATTAAGCTTATTGCTATCATTTAATTGATATGAAATAGTATCATATATAATCAATTAATGGTAAATTTTGGTTTTAATGTTGGGTTTGAATTGATCAATTTAGGAAAACATATCCTAAATGTTTCAGACTAACTACATTAATTTTGAAAATTATTCTTTTTAGATCAATGATCAATATTACAATTAGATGAGATATTTCCCTTGAATTAAAGTTAATTAAAAGTGAATTTCTCGCCTTTTATTTTTAGTTGCTTATGTTAATTCTTTGTTGATTTTAGTTCATTAATTAATTAGTCAAAAACCCCACTTTGTTTTGTTAGTTAAAATTAAAAATCTAGTTTTTAGCAAATTAGAGAATTAAAATTAATTTTGAGGGCTTTGACAACTTGATCAAAAATCTAGGTATGTTTACACTTTCGTGTGATAGTGGTGATAAGAAAATTGAGCGTGTTACGCTAGACTTTTTGGTGCTAAGAAAATTGAGTGCTAAACTAGAGCATATCTATTGTTGTCCTATCATACTTAATTTACCGAGCTTTGTATGAATTCTTTGCAAGAAACTAATGTAATTATTCCGTTGGCTGATTGTTCTTATCTATCCTATTAGTGTTATAAAAGATATTTTAGTCCAAGTTAATGACTTGGTATTTCCAGTAGACTTTTACATCTTGAAAATGGATGGATATAGTGTTAGACATTGAGCTTAAATTTTGTTGGGAAGGCCTTTTATGAAGACGTATAAGATGAAAATTGATGTAGATGAGGGTACCCTTTTCATTAAGTTTCATGAAGAAATAGTGAAGTTTACTATTTTTTAAGCAGTGAAGTACCCTAATAATTTTCACTCTATCTATCATATGGATATTGTGGATTTAATTGTGTAGGATATTTTTAAAGAAGAAAGTGTTGATGATGAATCAGAGTTAATGTTAAACTAGAAGTGAAGTTATATAATCATTATCAACAATGTTAAAACATTTGAAACTTTAATTGCTGAAATTACTGTAACTCATAAGAAAATTTTGCCTTCTATTTTTTAGCCTCTGAAGATAGAATTAAAGGCCTTACCTAATCTCCTAAAGTATGTCTATTTGGGTGAAGGAGAGTCATTACCCAAGATCATCTAAAAAATGTTGAATATAGGCAAGAGGAAAGGCTAATAACACTTCTAAAGGAGTACAAAACTGTGAACGATTGGACTTTAGATGATATAAAAGGCATAAGTCTAGCAATTTACATATATTTGTCAAACTTTAAAAATATGTTTTTATTATTAAATTTAATATTTATATTTAAGTGACTTAATTTATAAATCTACATACTCAACAAAATACTAAATGATCATAACATTTGCTAATAACATCTTGTAAATATCAGCAACAATAAAATTACTAAAAATAGTAGTAATAACAATAAAATAATAGTAGTAACAATCGAATAACAATATTAGAATGCAAAACACCAAAATAATTATACCAATAAACATATAGATGATCATGATTTATGAAAAACAATTTCTTCATATATTTTTAGATGCAAAATCATTAATAATAGCATCAAAATTAATATTGTCCAACATATCCTTCAAGATACATAAATTACCTAAATTATTCAACAATTTTTTGTGATATTGATGATTTCAAGTAGGTTTTCAATAATTTTAACATTGAAAAATTTCTCCAATTGATGCTACAGTCATAGGTATAATAAATAAAGTTCGATAAGCAATTGAAAATTTTGGATAACAATCTGCAACTTTAACAAAATTTAAAATTTTAGTTTGACATTAACTCATTTGACAAAGTCATTTGCAACACTTTTAATTCAAAAAAACTTTTGAATGTGCATAAAAAATCTTCTCTCAACTAATGTTACGGTCATAGGTATGAGTGTGCATTTAAAGTTTTAGGATATTGCTTTATGAGGGTGGGCCTTGGGCAGGTGCCTTTTCTGCTCTTGCCCAGGGCCGGGACTGCTAAGGTTTCAATTGTTGTTTGGAAATGGGTTTAGTATTGATGCTTCAATCGAAATTTTCTAGAAATTTTTTGCCTATATCTAACTAAATAAAACAAGCTACTAGTATAAAAGTAATGTTTGCTCCAAATTCTATGGACAATCAGACAAGCAAATCCAAGTTATTAAGTTGTCTAATAAAATAAAGAAGCTTGAATTACTAGGGTGCTTGGTAGCAACCACGAAGTATAGTAATGAGTCCAAAATAAATAAAAGTAATATTTCTTCTTGTTTAGAAAAGGAAAGGAAAGAAGTGCACTAGATATAAGAACTAAGATACCAATAATGGTTCTTGAAAACATCATATAAGAGTATTGTATATATTTATTAACTACATACTCACAATTTCAATCTTATAGAAAGGATAACTAGTTAGGTGAACTTTCATTCTAAGTCAAATACATATTTATGGATTGTTTATAAGCTATTTTTATGTGTTTTAGGAGGTTGACCTTATAGCAACTAAGGCTTTCTATGTTCAAGAGCAGTTCAATTGGCAATATGAATGAGTGTCTGTAAGTTTTTTTTAGAAGTTATCTTTTGAGTATTCAATAATGATAAGATGTTTGGCTATATAAATGAAATAATGTCCTTTGTTTTGGCTATATTTTTGTGCTTAAACCTGAAAATTAACATTTATTTTTTTAGGAGGTGAGAAGTGAAGATTGCATCAAATTTGAGCATTATTAGACAAAATCACAAATTTTGAAAAAAATGGGCAAATTACTGCAGTAGATAAGATAAGATCATGCCTAATGTCATATTCATTCCAAGAGTTTGAATTCAATTAGAAAACTTATTTTCATTTATATTATGTAGGGATCTAGATTTGTTTTAGATATAAATCTTTGCAAGATATAAGCAAGCTAGGTTTTTAGTAGGAAAAGAAAACAAAAATATGTCCAACAACTTTCCATATCATTATGTTTCATATCTTAGTAGTATTTTTTTCAATCTTTCATCTTTTCTTCTATATTTGATGTTAGGACTAAAGCTATGTATGACCAAATCCAAATATTTTGATTCAAGGGGATTCAAAACTCTAGCTGTAGCTGTCTTAATTATTTAATTTAAGGTTTAGTCCATTTTATTAAACTTATTGCTATCATTTAATTAATATGAAATACTATTATACCTAATCAATTAATGGTAAAATTTGGTTTTAATGTTGGGTTTGAACTGATCAATTTAGGAAAACATATCTTAAAATGTTTCGAACTAACTACATTAAATTTGAAAATTATTCTTTTTAGATCAATGATCAATATTACAATTAGATGAGATATTTTCCTTGAATTAAAGTTAATTAAAAGTGAATTTCTTGCCTTTTACTTTTAGTTGATTATTTCAAGTCTTTGTTGATTTTAGTTCATTAGTTAATTAATCATAATCCCCACTTTGTTTTGTTAACTAAAATTAAAAATCTAATTTTTAGTTCTCATGAGATTCAACCTAGTTTTACGACTACAATGAGAAATTATAGAATTAAAATTAATTTTGAGGGCTTTGACAACTTGATCAAAAATTTGGCACCATTTTAGGGAAATCATTTTGGTTTCTAAGTTTCTTTGCATTATTTTACATTTTACAGCTAATCTTTTGTCTTGTATGTCTCGTTCTTCTTAAATAGGTGGATTGCAATATAATCCTAAAATTGAGAAGACAATACATTGCTAAAGGAAAGAGACTAAGCAAGGAAGAGGTCATTCCCTAAAAGTGAAAGATGTGATGAATTTAATAATCGGTGAAGATTCTAGTTTCTAATAAGTTGAAGAAAAGATGACAAACAAATGTTGAGAAAGTTAGCGACATAAAATTTGAATCAACAATCCTTACACATATGATTTCTAGATGTTGAGGTAGATTTCAAATTAAAATCTGGTTCAATTCACTTACTCTCTATTTTTTGTGGTCTTATAGGTAAAGATCTACATAAACACTTGAAAGAATTTCGTGTTGTTTGCTCTAGCATGATGCCACAAGGATTGACCAAAGAACAAATTAATGTCATAGCCTTTCCATTCTCATTAAAAGATAAGGCAAAAGATTGACTATATTATCTTCCTTCTAGCTCAGTGATAACATGAAATGAGGAAAAGGTTGTTCGTGGAGAAATTTTTTCTTGCATCACTTATAGCCAATATCAGAAAGGAGATATATGGTATAAAACAATTCATAGGAGAAATATTGTATGAATATTGTGAGAGGTTTAAGTAGTTATATGCTAGCTACCTATACCATTAAATTCCTGAACAACTATTGATTTGGTACTTTTTTGAAGGGATACTGCCAATAGATAAGAGTATGATAGATCCACCTAGTGGAGGAGCTTCGGTAAATAAAATACCTGAACTGGCTAGATAGTTGATATCAAACATGACTAAAAATTCTCATCAATTGGGACAAGGATGGATAAAGTTGTTAAGCTCGTGAATAAAGTAAGTAATATTAACAATGAGGATAAAATTTTGGATTTAATTATTGGAGTTTGTCAAATAGCTATAGGTCAATCACAATAGACACAAGTGTGTGGAATATGCTAATTCTTTAGACATCCTTCAGATATGTGCCTTACATTGCAGCAAGGCTCCCTTCAAGAAGCTAAAGTAATAGGGGGATTTCATGGTCGACCTCAACGAAAATATGATCATTATTCTAATCATTATAATCTAGGATGAAGGGATCATTTGAACTTTAGCTATAGAAGTATCTCACAATTTCAATAAACAACCTTAAGCACCTACATATGCTCAATCTCAATCTTGAAATTTAGGTATGTCTGTGGATGAAATTGTTAAGGCACTCATTTCTAATACTCAACAAAGATAGAAAAGCACGACGAAGGAGAAAATAAAGATGAAACCCCAACTCAAGAATCAATAAAGGTTAAGGATGACTTATATTAACTAATATCAACTAATGCACATGTACCTAATTTTCCTTGTAGGTTAGCTAATTCAAAAGAAGAGAAATATGAAAGAGAGATCTTCAGAAAGGTAGAAATCAATATATCACTTTTAGAAGCTATCAAGCAAATTTTGAAATATGCAAATTTCTTGAAAAATTATGTATAAATAAAAGGAAGATGAACGATAATTAGAATAATTTTAGGTAAGAATGTATCAATTGTGATAAATAGTAAATTACTAGAAAATACAAAGATTCAGGTATGTTTACACTTTCGTGTGATAGTAGTGATAAGAAAATTGGGCGTGCTATGCTAAACTTTTTGGTGCTAAGAAAATTGAGTGCTTAACTAAAGTATATCTATTGATGTCATGTCATACTTAATTTATCGAGCTTTAAGTATGAATTCTTTGCTAGAAACTAATGTAATTATTCCACTAGCTGATTGTTCGTATCTATCCTATTAGTGTTATAAAGGATGTTTTAGTCCAAGTTAATGACTTGGTATTTCCAGTTACATCTTGAAAATGTATGGATATAGTGTTAGACATTGAGCTTCAATTTTGTTGGGAAGGCCATTTATGAATACGAATAAGATAAAAATTGATGTAGATGAGGGTACCCTTTCCATTAAGTTTCATGAAGAAATAGTGAAGTTTACTATTTTTGAAGCAGTGAAGTACCCTAATAATTTTCACTCTATTTATCATACAGATATTGTGGATTTAATTGTGTAGGATATTTTTAAAGAAGAAAGTCTTGATGATGAATCATAGTTAATGCTAAACTAGAAGTGAATTTATATAATCATTATTAACATTGTTAAAAGATTTGAAAACTTTAATTGCTGAAATTACTGTAACTCATAAGAAAATTTTGCCTTCTATTTTTCAGCCTTTGAAGATAGAATTAAAGGCCTTACCTGATCTCCTAAAGTATGTCTCTTTAGGTAAAGGAGAGTCATTACCCAAGATCATCTAAAAAAGGTTGAATATAGGTAAGAGGAAAGGCTAATAACACTTCTAAAGGAGTACAAAACTGTAATCGATTAGACTTTAGATGGTATAAAAGGCCTAAGTCTAGCAATTTACATCTATGGGATTCTTTCAGAAGAGATGGCTAAGCCAATAAGGAACTCCAAGGAAAACTCAATCTAATAATGAAAAATGCGGTAATGAAAGAGATTCTAAAACTTTTGGATGTAGGTATAATATATCCAATCTCAGATAGTAATAGGTGAGCCCTGTACATATTGTGCTAAAGAAAACTGGGATAAGAATGATACAAAACTAGAATGATCAGTTGGTACCAACGAGGGTACATAATGCGTGGTTACTTTACAAAGCTTAAATTAGCCACTAAAAAGGACCATTTTCGATTACCCTTTGTATATTAATTGTTAGAAAGACTTGTGGGTAAATTGTCTTTTTGCCTTTTGGATGATTTTTCAGGTCACTATCAAATAGCAATTGCTTAAGAAGATCAAGAAAAGAGTACCTTTACATGCCCTTTTAGAATGTATTCCTTCAGGAAAATGCCCTTTGGTCTTTGTAATACTCCGGGTACATTTTAAAGATGCATGATGAGTATCTTTTTTAAGTATATTGACAATTATAATGAAGTATTCATAAATGATATCAATGTTTATGGAGATTCATTTGATGATTAATTAATCATTTATTTAACGTTCTTCAAAGATGCATTGAAACGAATTTGGTATTCAATTATGAAAAAATGACATTTTGTGGTTGATCAAGGCAACATTTTGAAACATACGATTTCATCCAGGGGCATAAAAGTAGATAAAGCAAAAGTTGATTTAATTGTGAACTTACCTTACCTTACAAATGTTAGGGAAGTTTAATCTTTTCTTAAACATGTAGGACTTTATCATAGGTTTATTAAAGATTTTTCCAAGATTATAATGTTACATAAAGATGTTCCATTTAAATTTAGAAAGGACTATTAAGATGCTTTTGATGATCTTAAGCAATTATTGACAAGTGCACCAATTATTCAATGTCTACCCTTTGAGATCATACACGATTTGCTAGCAATTATATAGTGGGAGTTGTTTTAGGATAAAAGATTGGGAAATAAAGTCATGTTGTCTATTATGCTTTAAGAACATTGGATGCTACACAGTGCAATTATTCTACAACTGAGAAGGAGCTTTTATTAATTGTTTTTGCTTTAGATAAAGATCTTATTTGCTTGGCTCTAAAGTTATTATGTATTTTGACGTGTAGCATTGAAATGCCTTTTGGCAAAGGAGTCTAAATCAATTTTGATACAATGGATTTTGCTACTTCAAGAGTTTGACTAGACAATAAGAGATTGAAAAAGAGAAAAAAATTCAGCAGTAGACCATCTGAGTTGGTTCATAAGAGATGAAAATATTTTACCTATTTTTGGAACTTTTCTTTTTGAACAGTTGTTTCAAATGAAAGTTATAATTCCATGGTATGAAACCTTATTAATTATTTAGTTACTAGAACTCTACCTAATTACATTAGTAAGTTTAGGAAAGAAAAGATAAGGAATGAGGCAAAATATTATGTTTGGGATTAACCATACTTTTGGAAGTTCTACTATGATCAAATTATTAGGTGTTGTGTGCTAGAGGATGAACATCATTCTATCTTAGCTTTTTGTCACAATGTGGTGGTCATTTTGGTCCTAAACAAGTTGTTAGAAAATTTTTGGAAAGTGGTTTGTATTGGGACACGAGATGCTTATGTGGTTTATAAAAGTTATGATAGATTCTAAAAGATAGGTAGTTATCTCACAAAAATGAGATGCCTTAAACAGTAATTCTTATAGTTGAGATATTTGATGTAAGGGGTATTGATTTTATGGGTCTTTTTCCTTCAACTCGTGATTTTTCTTATATAATTTTGGCTGTTGATTATGTTTCAAAGTGGGTAGTAGAAAAAGCCACTAAGATTGACGATTCTACAACTATTGTAGGTTTTATAAAGTCTAATTTTTTTAGTACATTTGGAGTTCTATGAGCCGTTATTAGTGATTATGGAAGCCTCTTTTGCAATAGAGTAGTGGCAACTTTGTTTAAAAAGTATGGAGTCCATCATCGAGTAGCTACCGCATACCATCCATAAATGAAAGGACAAATATAAGTACTAAATAGTGAAGTTTATTTTTGGAAAGAAGGTAAATCCATGATGAAAGAATTGGATTTTATGTGTAAATGATGTTCTTTGGGTGTATATTGTATAGCCTACAAAACATCGATCAAAATGTCTTCGTATCAATTTTTTTGGATAAAGCTTGTCATTTACTGATGGAGATTGAACATAAAGCTTATTGGGTAGTGCAATGTTGCAACATGGATTTGGCAAAGGCTGGAGAGGTAAGGAAGTTGCAATTGCAAGGGCTAAAGGAACTAAGGTTGGATGCTTATGAGAATTTGAGATTTTATAAAGGAAAAATTAATTTATTCCATGATAATATAATCTTAAGGAAGCATTTTAAGGTGAGATATACAGTGTTATTGTATAATTCTTAACTAAAGCTTATACCAGGTAAGTTATGTTCTAGATGGCTTGCTCCTTTTGTTGTCATTAATGTATTTCCTTACAGTGCAACGAAAATAAAAATTTTTGATATTGAGATGATTTCTAAGGTGAACGGACATAGATTAAAATTATTTTATGAGGAGATGACTATAACACCCCACTCCTGCTAGACACGTACCTGATATCTATGGGTGATATTTGAGTCCGTGCCCCGTGAGGGTGGTGTGTTAGAACACTCAATTGGTCAAAACTCGGTATAATTTTTTTTGAAACCACAAACATAATATGCGGAAATCTATAACCAATTTAGGCCCACTTTCTTTCATAAACATTTCCAATCATAGCAATACAATCATCAGAAAATTAAATAGCCATTTGGGCCCGTTACAAATACAAAACACTTTAGTCATTTTAGAATACAAATTTATACAAAAAGTTGCAGAATATACAATTCAATACAAAATAGAGAAATGCAATGCAGACGTGAACTGATCCCGACCTCTATACAGGTTTTGTCCTCATTTCATATTGAACCTGTCTCGGGACAAATAGAATAAATCTCTCTACAGATGTCAGATTAAGATTATCTTAATATGATTTCAAAGAGGACTTTGAGATCTACAACTTTTATGAAGACCTCGAAGATAGATTATATCGTCTGAAGGGTCAAAAATGGAGAAGACGATAGGTACAGACGAAACCAAATGAAAAAGCAGACAAATTGGAAAAATTGATATAACTTTACCTGAAATTATCATATTGAGGATTTCTTTATATGGTTTGAAAGAGGACTTCAAGATTTACAACTTTCATGAAGACTTTAAAGATAGATTCTATCTTCTGGAGGGTTAAAAATGGACCAGACTATAGTGTACAAAAGGTCAAACATAGAAGAAGCAGAAATTCAAACATAGACGATATGATGTCATCACAGATGATACATTTTTACAGATGATATGACGTCATCATAGATGATATGATGTCATCACATACGATACATTTTTACAGATGATACATTCTATACTCCTGAATATCTCCACTTATAAAGACCACAACTTTCAACTCTAATGTCCAAAATTCTCATGCTATATACCGTTGGAAAGATAAGAGAAAGACATAAAACTTTCTAGAAGAGACCTTTCCCTAATTTAGCTTAGATCAATCTAGAATTTCCCTCATATTTAGAATACGAATTTTACTTTCATCTCCCAATGTATCGCACCCAGTTCTCAACTTCATGACAAATTTTTAGGTTCTTAAAGACATAATTTCAATTTGATGTCTCATAAGAAATGTAGCCATATGTATCTAGTTTAATTCAAATTAAGAATAATCTCATTTGGATAACTATAGAAAAAGTTGTGGCTAAAAGATGGAAGCATACTCAGTGAACATTTTCTAGATCAACTACCAATTTTGTTTCCAAATCTTTGCTTATCACTACTCATACCAAGATCACTCTTTCTACTCGCTCTACCTCTCATTTTTAGTAAAATCACATTTAAAATCAATTATACTTGGAAGTCATCAATGAATGCAGGTGC
This sequence comes from Erythroxylum shatona, assembly GCA_027568895.1. Lineage (NCBI taxonomy): Eukaryota > Viridiplantae > Streptophyta > Magnoliopsida > Malpighiales > Erythroxylaceae > Erythroxylum > Erythroxylum shatona. The sequence goes on along the minus strand of JAOSBK010000008.1, from coordinate 40,373,061 downwards.
AATCATTTTTATGTGCAAAAAAATTCACTATTCATATGCATGTGTATGCCATATTATGCATTAGCATGGGTAATGGCATGTTACATCTAATAATTCTATAAATATTGTCTAATCACCTATAAGGTATTAAAACACATTTATTTTAACCACCATGGTCATATCCATCCAATGAATCCGATTTTTCACACTTAAAAGCTTATATGTCGGAAATCTCTAATATTTTACATACCGATGAACTCTAAGTTCATGTAAGGGCATATAACATTATAAATCATAGGTATACATACCAAAAGGTTTCAAATTCATCTTTAAACTCATATAAAACCCTTTATATATCAATATACAGTAGTATCTCCAAATACAGAACAATCACCAAAGGGCTCAGAAAGTCCGGCGTTACAAGTCCTTCCCTCCTCAAAAGAGTTTCATCCTCGAAACTCCTAAGTCGAGAACACAAATAAATGGGGGTACTGACATATCATAGTATCCTCAATTTCCCCTATCATCTCCTCAACCATGAAGCTAACCTAACCTTATGTGCCATGTTTACATCATTTTCTTCCTAATGCTCCTTTATGAACAAGCTGTCTTATTTTAATCATAAATTTTTCTTAAAAAAATCAAATTACCATGATTCTTATGCCCACTAAAAGTAGACTTCCATTAGTCTTAATATATCCAAAAATTACACAAACAACAACTCCCTTTAAAATATAATCTCCATCCAAGTATGTCTTGTTTTTGGTAAGAAACAGATTGGCAACCGATACTCAATCCTCAATAAATCATTATCAATACATCTTCTAACAAATCCATTTCACAAAAGCATTAATAAGACATCAATAACCATTTTTCATGTTTTACATTTTCATGAATTCGGACTCTAAGGTTCTCAAAAATTAGAAAATAATACAAGCTTCCTACACAGGGGTCTATCACAGGTAGTATTAGGGAAACAAGTATAACTCAAGCTCTAGTCACTATTTTGTCAATCCACTTTCACAAAGGTCAGGTTAAGACATATATCTACAAATTTAATTCTTTGAGTTTCTTCAAATTCGTTCTCTAAGGACATGAAAAACATATCAAAAGAGAAGAATGAAATTGAAACCAGAATCTCAACTTACCTTGATAACTTCTAGAGTAGTTCCAAGATGGGTGACCTCCTGGGAAGGCCTTGGGAAAAGCAAAGCCATGAGAGATTGGCTGAGCCAAGGCCCAAAGTGGACAATATCTGTGAGTGGGTGATCTGAGTTGTTACAGAAGTGGTATCAGAGCCAGTACTCGGGCCGGTTGGACCGGCAGGTAGCTAGGCATCCCTTATAGATACATTTTCCATAGCCTAATGCATCAGATCCCATCAGAACTCTGATGTTAAATGTGATTGGATGAAATTAGTACTGGGATGGGTGACCTCCTGGAAAGACCTTAGGAAAAGCAAAACTGTGAGGGCTTAGCTGGGTAAAGGCCCAAAGCGGACAATATCTGTAAGCGGGTAATCTGGATTGTTACAGGTAGTTTCAGAGTCGATATCCGAACCATTATGCCAACTAGGCTGGGCTCCAAAGAGGGCTGGGCCCTAAGGGAGGTGGAGAGTATGAGATCCCACATCAGTTAGAGAGGGGAACAAAGTACGTCTTATATAAGGGTACATATACCTTTCTTTTACAGACGCGTTTTCCATGGCGTAATTCACTGGATCTCATCGAAACTCTGAGGTTAAATATGCTTAGGTGAGAGTAATTCTAGGATGGATGACCTCCTGGGAAGGCCTCGGGAAAAGCAAAACCATGAGGGGTTAGCTAGGCTAAGGCCCAAAGTGGACAATATCTGTAAGTAGGTGATCTGGGCTGTTATATTTCATGAGCTAATAACTCTTCACAACCTAATAGATTATGCTCAAAATTAAATCTATTTTGTTCCATCTAAGCCATCGATACATTCACACAATTCACAATATGCAACTTAAACACACTAACATAACAATATGCAAAATTCACACCCAAAGTAAAACACACAACCCTTCCTACATTTGAACATCACATTGTGCTCAATATGAGAAGAAGACAAACAAACACACATGGAAGGAAATAACATAACATAAAATAAAAATAAAAATAAAAATAAAAAATAAATAACAAAATGTTATGATGATGGAGGTGATGATGGTGAGGGAGGTAGTAGTTGCATACCTTGAGCCTCAAAATAGCTATGAATACATTTGATGTCCCAGCTCTGACGTCTTTAGTCTTTTGCCATATTCCTCATTACCTTAAAGTTTTAAGCCAAAGTATCTGTCAGAGTTTTGGTTTGATCAGTTATTACTGTCAGTACTTTCTTCCATCCTGATTCTTTTTATTTGTTGTCCTCCCCGGATTCCTCGCTAGTCGAATCCTCTTCTTGTTATTACTGAGTGCTCAAACTCGCTTGAATGGTTCTGATCTTGACTTATGTTTTTAGCACTAATATCTTAAAGTTCTATATTATGAGACTTTAGGATTTCAGCTCGCCATAGATGATGATGGTTAATGAATTCAGGTCGGTAGACTATGAATCCGTTGCACTCAACTCCGTAATAATTGGCTATAGTTGAAACCAAGTAACACATTCCTAAGTTATTATTCATCTTACGTCAAGTAGCAATAATTATGTTGAAGAAGTGGGTCGTTGTACAAATTGGGATGTTGTGGTCTATGCACCACAACAGGAAAAGTTCCTTCGTTGAACATTTATTAGTTTCTATCTTGTCAAAAATAGTTTGATACATGAATTTGTTTAGCAACAAATGTTCATGACTTCTGATGATGTTGTTATATGCATTCTTAGTGTTGAAGGGCTCTAACTTAGTTATTTTAGTCTAGTAGGGGTGACACGGTATTCATCATTGCAATCCACTATGAATGATTCGAGAAACCTACAAATTTCATACAAAATATCATAATTAAGCTTGTACTTGCAACCTAAACCATAGTTCCTTAGGTTTATTAGATTCGAAGTAAAGGGATGCAAAGAATGTTAGGGTTAGTTCTTTGTAAACTATATATTGAAAATGAATAAACTATCTCCATTTGCTTATTCCAAAGGGAGTGAAAGTGGTTAGCTTCCTTATCTGAGAAGATCGGGAAAGGCACTTTATAATCCACAGCCCTATCTCTTTTACTGCAACCTAATACTTAAGTTTTCCCCTTAGATTGGGTGTGCTTAGCAATCTACTTGATCCGTGGCCCCATTAGGAATGAGAATGTGCAAGAGTTATGAGAGTAAAGGATTGAGTGTAGATAAAATGAATTGAGAGCCTTTGAATGCCTTATATATATAGAAAGAGTCTAAATGAAAGTGATGAAAGAAAAAAGGTTAGAATTGAATATATAAGTGAGGGGAGGACAATTCTATAAGAAAAAAGACTGAAAAACTCGAGCCTATATGTAGCGCCCCCTTACCGCAGGGTATACACCGAGACGCCCACAGGTCATTCCGGTATATATCCTACGATAAGGGTGAGCTACGTTCGATTACTACAATCACTTCACATGGCATCATAGTAAAACATCAATATAAAAATTACAATCTTTTTTAAACCAACTTTTTCCTCATTTCATTTTATCAAAATCAGAAGTTTACACGTCTGTCATCCTTGACTGCCTGTACATCAATCCAAAAACCTGGTACAAAATGCTACTTGAAAGAGGAAAACAACAGATATATCTCGGCCATCCAAAAGTCCCAGCTGACAAACCTGTGAGCCATGACTTCTCTCGCCAAAACAATCACACAGCTGGAAAAGTCCCTCTAAAGCTAGGAGTCTACTCTCGGTCCTGAAAAGGTAACGTTGCAATTTTGTTGAGTTTTGCGAACTCAGTGAGGTAACCATCATCGATGGTTCACTCAATTCATACAACAATCAAAACATATCACAATTATTTCATAACATCACATCGATCATAAATAACACATTTTTCACATAAGCATAAAGCATTTTGCCTATCAATCAATCAAGCATATTTAATCAAATGCATATGCAATGCTTATGTGTCATTTTTTTTTCAATTATTACAGTGTTGTGACCGAGCACTTGAACTGTCCCATATAGGGCTCATTAAACGTTGAGCCAAAGGCTCTAAATCACTGTTGAGCTTGAGGCTCAAATACACACGTTGAGCTTTAAGCTCTAATTGATGGCTGCTCTAGTCACAACTGTCATTATCTGAATATGCATCCATGAATGAAATGCATATGCCACAATCAATCACATTATTTATGCACGTATGCATATGTCACAATTAATCACATTTTAGGCAGGTAGGTCTCCAATTCACATACAAGTAACACTTCAATAACACAACTCCCCAGTACATAGTCATCGGACCTTCTGTCCGAAATCCACAATCACAAAACAAATCATAAACCCACCATTAACCACCACAGAATTATAGGCAATTAATAATTGAGAGAAACTGTCTAGGTTACTCATCAATAGCTTCCGAAGCTAGTTCCTAGAAGTCTCGGCAATGTCTGTGGGTTGACGTTCCAAATGCGCCTCTATAACAATTAAAATACACATATATTACAAATTGTGCAATCAGAAATGTATAATAATGCACATGAAGGAATTTGAAATATGTACAATAATGTTCGTGACATTCCCAGTATTATTCCATAAATCTCATCACAAAATGTTCCCCTAAATTTTAGAAATCCATAGACATCAAAATTACTCAATTTGGATTTCTATAAGTCCAATTATTGTTAAAACACTGACTAGAAAAATAATCACTTGGTCTTCTCACTTTGATTTAAGCCATCATTTTTAATTTAATCTCAAAAATTCACAAATTCTCATGGAGAGGTAAATAAATGTCTTACGAATCCGGCGCTTCGAAAATCAAGTCAATCGGAGGTCGAATGAAAAAGTTATACACAAGAGAAGGAAAAGGGTTGACTTGGAACAAAATAAAAAAAGATAAAATAAAAAAAATAGCAGAAGCGCCTTTGCACTCAGGCGCTCGCGAGGGCGAGCGTCAGAGGGCAAGTTATATGCTCGCCCTCGCGAGGGCCAGCTCCCTCGTCTATTCCCTTTTTAATGTAATTCTTTTTTTTCACCTATTCTTCCTCTCTTCTTCCACAATGCATAACTTTTTCACACAAGTGTCCAAAATTGACAAATTAGATATCAATAGAAAGATCACAGAAAGCCCTACAATTTCCATGAAGGACTCACAGCTGATTTCCAACTCTAAAGGAGTCAAAATGCCAAGCAAAGTTACTGTCCAATAAATGTCACCCTAAACAATAACACATCTTCTAAAAATCATATCTTCGTATTCCATTGGCCAAAAATTCCAAGCTTTATATTAATGAAAAGATCATAACACATTCAACAATTTTTATGAACAACTTGGAAGCAAATTCAACCTCTAAAAAGGTCAAAATCTCAATCAAAGTTTCTGCCTAATCATTAACATCCAAAACAGTACCACAATATTCTACAATTCATCACTTCCTATCCCATTGTCCAAAAATTCCATACTTTATATCAATAGAAAGATAAGAACACATTCTACAATTTTATGAAGAACTTAAAAGCAAATTCTACCTCTAACTAGGTCAAAAGTTCAATCAATGTTTCTTCCCCCATAATTGCACCCTAAACCATATCCAAACTTCAAAAATTCATACCTTACAATTCCTACATCCAAAAATAGCATATTATACATTATTAAAAAGCTAAGACATTCCTCTAGGTTAATTAGTTAGTTTTGCGATATTTTAATGTTTAATTAGGTTAGTTTAACTAGGTTAGTTAGTTATTACCGACATTAATTAAGATTGGGATTATTTTTAATTGCATGGATTTAGTGTTTAATTGCGTCAATTTTGTGAAATTGGTAATTTAGGATTTTTAATTTCAATTTTAGGGTTAGAATTGTAATTTAACAATTAATTTAGTTTAATTTGTTAATTATAAAATTTCTAATTATAATTTTGGGATTTGTTAGTTTATTAATTGATTTTATAATTAAAATTGTTTATTTTTTATTTATTTATATGCATTACTTTATTAATTCTTCCTAGTTGTTTAATTTTTTGTGTTTAGTTAATTTTTGCAATTAATAATTTAGTGGGTATGATTGAATTTAAGTGTGGCAAAAAGCGTACCTTTGTAAATTATAAGTCAAATTTCTTATACTTGTTTAAGGTTGCAGGTAAGATGACAAGATCACGATGTGATAAGAAGACTCCAAGAAAGAGGCAATGAGGTGAATCCTCCACTCCAGACAAGCCCCTAGAGAATAGTATTAGCAATTGAAGGATAAGAAATTTAGTGCAAGCAAATATATCGACCATGAGGCATTAGAGTAGGTTGGCTTAGCTCACCTTAGAGGTCATGGCCACATTCTATGTGGAGAAGGGATATTACGATAGGGATTGCCCTAATATAGTCCAGTTTCGGATGGTGGGGGAGATGCATCAAATGATCTACTTCGAGTTCTCCATCACCATGGGTCTGTATGACTGGGAGTACATTGGGACACCATAGTACCTAACATTATGAATTGATCTTCCATACAGGTTGTCTCCATGACACTTTTAGAGTAGGATTAACGCTAAGGACAACTATGATCTGAGCAAGTCTAAAGCCTCGACATTACACCATGCAACACTCAGATACATTTATGGTGTCCTAATCCACACTCTTAGTTGTTAAGGAGATAGCTAGGTAGTCATCAACAACATAGACATTTATATCTTTGGAATGTGAGTAAGTACATGCCTATTTGCGAGACATACGCTTGTCCAATTTATCTGGAATCAAAGTGAAGACAAAAAGGCCAGACAGTATGTATTAGACCTTATGTGACCTAACTGGCACAAGGAATGGGTGTATTCGATCGGATACCACCTATGCGAGAGATGATGACTATAGTAGTGCTCAACCTAGTAGTGATACAATATATGCACATGGTACATCAACATAGAGGTCCCACGGGAGACATTTACAAAATCATTAGGGAGTTTGATGAGCCAGTACTGGAGGGTGGAGATAGAGCGTAACAACTTGTAGCAGAATAACCACAGCCATAACCACCACCACCAGAACCAAATGAGGCATTACTAGATGAGGAGCTTTTGAGAGGTCCCCAAGCTAGGTTTCACAATCTGACTCAGTTGAACATAACTTTATAAGATAAATTGGTGGTTTGGATTGTGGGAACTCAATGGACACTCTGACTTCAACAAGCTAAGCTTCTGAAGCAGGTAGGACAGTTGGAGACTTTGGGTGCATAGTTAGGTGAGTTGTGGTCTACAGTTGGATGGATAGGAGAGCTGATGCTAGTAATAACAAGTCGTCTATGTTATCCCCCAAATTTGTTTCTCTAGTTAAGCAAGATTTAAACGAATATTGTGGGTTTGATAGATTTATTTTTGGGAGTTTAATTGTTATACCTATGTTATTAGGATTTGTTTCATTGGATTGTTGAATTAAAGTAGTAAGAACGTTCAAGGGAATTTTTGGCAAGTCACTTAAGGATAAAGAGTTATAAGGTATGAAGGAAGGGCAAAATGGATAATTTAGACTCATTAAGGGTATAAGCGAAAGAAGAAATGTTGTCTTACATTTTAAAGAAGGAAGAAAACGTGAATTGAGGGAGAGAAGAGAGAAATACGAAAACAAAGAGAAAAAGAAGTGAGTGTGTTGTAGAAAAGAAGAGACGAATGAAAATGAGAGAGAGAGGAGTTAGGGTTTCATTTTTTTTCCTAACTATTAAGAGAGATTTTGAGGTTGCTCAAAAAGAGAAAAAGAAAGAGAAAGACAAGATCTTCCATTTGAGCCAACAATCTTATTATTTGGTGAAGATTCAAAGTAAGTTTGATTTTAATCTTTTGGATTTTTGGAAGGGTTTTAGTTTAAGAAGCTTAGGAAATGCATGAGTTTAAGCTTTCTAGGATCAATTTTATGCATATGTGTCTTGGGGGTTCTCAAATTGGAATTCCTATTGAATAGGGATTAGTGTTCAAGGAAATCAAGAAAGGCAAGAGGAACAAGAGGAGAGGTATTTTTGAGCAAGTGTTTAAGCAAGGAATTCAAGGTGGGTTACATTTTTATATTTGAGTGAATAAGCCATTAATGTTTCTTTCACGAAATGGAAATAAATGTTTTCAACTACTTTATAAATGTGCATTTATTATTCTTGAAATGCTTTGAGAAAGTGTTATATGTTTGTATATGAATTGTGTTATTGATTTATGAAATGAACGATAGAAATGATTTTGAAAGAATATGAAAATGATTTTTGAAAAGATATTATGGTTATGAAATCAAGTTTCGGAAAAGTGCCATTTTAGGCAACAAGTTTACAAGTTGTGCAATGCATGATTATGTGGGTTTGTGGTAATCTCCTAAGTTATGTCAAGTGCACTTCGACTAAAGGCTTCTCCCACCTACCTGCTAAAGGCATGGAGCTCCTTATTTGATGTGCTTATGCGTTGACAAATTGTTGAATGCCTGAATTATGTTGCTTATGAATTGTTTGGTGAATGAGAATTTGGAAAATATGTGCTTTATGATTCAATGTGAATTTTTACAATGGAAATAAATATTTCAATGGTTTTGCTTATTACCGGTTATAAAACTATTACCCACGAGCCTTAAGCTCACCCCTTCCCATTCTGTCCCATCTGCAGGTGAGGAGCAAGAGATCGAGTGATCAAGAGTTGAGGCATCACTCCAAAGTTGCATCTTTTATCTTTTAAGCTAGACTTTGTAAACATGAAGCCTTAGTCGTTTTTCAAGTACCTTTCGTATTTTGGGATTTTGCAGAATGTTGTCTTCTGGCTCAGAATTCCCATTGAAGCTTTGTAAAACTCTTATCTTTGGATGTTAATGAAATATGAATTATGTATGGATGATGTTGAGTTGAAATTAGGTATACTTGGGGAAGTTATCGACTTGAAATGATGAATTTTGAACATGAATTGTTGTTATATATAAGTTAGATGTTATGGAAAAGAAAGATAGGATTTTTGTAAATGATGAGAATTAGTTGTAAGTGATGAGTCAAATGAGTAGAGATTAAAGAGTTTAATGGAGGAAGTAATATTGGTAGTTAAATGGTTATGCTCATGACATTCCAAGTTTGTACATTGCAAATTTCAAGTCTTTCATAGAGGTAAAATGTGTATTTTGACTTAAGGTGAAAATTTGTATCAATCTAGGCTGAATTAGATAAAATTGTCTTCTTGAAGTTGTAGCTTGTCTTTTTAGCTTTCCAACGGTATATAGTATGAAATTTTTAGACATCAAAGTTGAAAGTTATGATCATTTGAAGTTAATGATGTCGCAGATGATGTATATGTAGTGTAGCTTCGGTCGCAATCGCACCAAGCACCTTCGTGATCACACCAAGCACTCTGGTGATTGCACCAACCATCCTCAAGATCGCACCTACCTTTCTCGCGATTGCACCTTTGTTCCTTGTCATCGCACCCGAAGGGTTTTCTAACTCTGAACATATTTGACTCTTTTGGCCATAACTTTGTCATCTGACCTCCAAATGAGGTGATTTTTTAAGCATTGGATTCTTAAAACATTCCTCTATCTCTCCATAGAATTTGATAGCCTTTGGTGTTGATGTGAAAAGGTGGATGGAAAGAAAGTGAGAGAATTGGTTGGAAGAGAATGAATTGATTATTTTACTGAACATACTTCGGTATTTTAATCATTTATTGATCTCTAGAGATCCGAATAAGATTATTCTTATTTCAAATTAAACTAGAGACATAGAGCTACGATTATTTTGAAGAAGCCTTTTTGAATTTCTACTACTAAATTGAAATAACTCTACAAGGATATCCACTCACATTTTATGACTCAGGAGTTAGACTCTGGAAACGGTGTCCAACAGTCTAGGCATTGATTTCTAACCCCCATCATTAGGCAAGGATTCCTCTGCAGCTCCTCCACCTAGCTAAGATCATCACCATAAAAACCTTCCTTTGTCAGACCAGTCATGATCACAGAACAGGGGAGATGCTTAGTTTTGTATATTCTTCCTTTTCCTTTATCTTTTGTATTTATTTCTTATTTTTCCGTTAGTTATTTTGTTTTCTCTAACATTATAGTTAAGGATATTTTATTTCTTAAATTCAACAGTGTTATTTTTTATTGTTTCTTTTGTTCTTTTTATCCTTTTTCATATATTTTGTAAGGATGTAATCGTAAGTTGGATGGATCAGAATTCAGAAAAATCGTCAGATTTAGGAAAGTACCACTAACAATTCTCACCTATTATCCATAGACTTATAAGGGATTCATGATTTCTAACATTTTCTTTAAGTGTATTATAATCTTGGTTATAAAATTTTATGAACTAATATCATGACTTAATTGAAATATGTCCAACAATACTGTATTTCATTATTGAATATTGATTGTATTGGTATGAGATTATTGATGTGATTACTATTAATATTGCTTAAGAAGTTAATTTTTGGATAATTTGATTGTAATTGTATGTTAATTTGATTCAATATGACATGATGAGTTATAATATAAATGGACAGGTTAAGATTAATAAAGAATTGATGTTTTATGATTTCTAATTTTGATAGTGGTTTGTCTGAGGACAAGAAAAAGTTTACGTATAGGGATGTTAGATAGATGCATATTTAACCATCTTTATACCCATATTTGATGTATTCTTTTTTAATATTATATGCTTTTATTATATATTGGTACTTAGTTTGCTCTAAGAGCGTTTATAAGTTATAATTGCCTTCACGAACTTAAAGGAGAAGAATTTAGATGAAAATGGGGCATAAAATGAAGGTTTGAAGCAAAAAAGGGATACAAAGCTGTGCATCAGCCTATGTACTTCTCTTATATCGTGCACAGTTACAAATTTTGGATATTTTAGGTTATACACAGTCTAGTACATGGTTGTGCATCAGATCGTGCGTCACCCATAACCTTAAAAGTTATTATAAAAGACATGCTTAAAGGCAAAGTAAAAAAGCAGGCATGTATAGATGTTCAGAGACTTTTAGAGGTGACTCAAGGTGTAATTTTGATATAGAGAAGTGGAAAAAACAAAGAAATCATTAAAAGATCCAAGAGAATATAAGATTAAAACTCTACCTTACAAAGAACATTCGATATGAGATAAAAGGGAGATTTAGAATTACCATTTTGTTTCCTATTTGTTTTTGTTTCTTTTTATGTTTGATTTCGTTTCCTACCATATGTAGCTAAATTTCTTTAGTGTCTATATAAGATGAACTCTATGTTTATGTTTTAACATAATTTAATACTTTTATTTAAAGCAATTGTTTTGATAGATCAATTATGATTAAATCACGTGTTTAATATATGTTCTAATAGATCTAGAATATTAGATCTTAATCTAATTTCATAATAGAGAGATTGAGAAATCCTTGCATAAATAGATCTACCATGAGAAATCCTTGTATAAACAAATCTACCATAATTGAAAGGAGTTAATTGCAACTCTAGAGATTAGGGTCAAACCTAATAAAGAAATTCATAATTTGGTAAAGGAATACTATAAACTTTAACCAGAGTAATTTGATTGATAACCTTAAGATTAGTTACTGTTAGAATTAAGAGACTTATTAGCATATCATAGGAAGTTCCACAGTATAATATTCAATAAAACAATTGCATAATAAAAGATCAACCAATTAAGGAGTTTTTAGGGAGATTTGTAACCTAGACACTAATTTATGATATCAATTAGTTTCTAGGTGATTTCTTTATTTCTCTAATTCAATATTACTGCTTAGTTTATTTTATTTACTTAAGCTTTATTTTCTTTAATAAAAATCAAATTAAATTCATAAACCAGATAATAGGACAACATTAATTACTTATATTCATCATCTTTTCAGGATCGACCCATCCTTGCTAGTACTAGCTACAACTATGTTATACCCTTGCAATTAATTCATAATTGACATACTTTAAGAAATGTCAATTAATATTTGATCAAAGAGGGCATGAAAATCCCTTAAGGATAGCCCTTTAGTTGTAATTAGAATTCCTAGATACTTGAGAGGAAGTTGTTATCCCTTAAAGCTTATGGATAGAAATAATTATTTAATAGTTCTAGATCCTCCTACATATACATATAACAAATTTTGCTTATTATGATTACAAAACCTAATATATTTGTGAAGAGCTACAAAGATTTCATGAGGGTTGTGACTGATTTGTGTCTACACCATGCAAAAGAGGAGAAGGTCATTTGTAAAAGAGAGATGAAATATCTTTTTCTTCTGACACTTGTTGTAGTAGATAAAGTCTCATTATTGCTCAATCTTTTTTGTTGTAAATACAGTTAAAGCTATAATACTTATAGTGAATAGATAAGGAGACAAGGGTTTCCTCTTCGCAATTCTCTTGCACAAATAGATTTGAAGGCAGGTCCTCCATTCATTAAGATGTTATATGATGGTTTTGTGAAACAAAGGATTAGCCAGTAGATAAACACATCACGAAACCTAAAATTTTCAATGGTGTTGAATAAGAATTTCTAGTTAATTAAATCAAATGCCTTATGAAAAAATATCTTCATTAAGAGACTTTTGATAGTTTTCTTCTTATAGCGGTCCTTAAAAAGCTCTTATTTCATGAGTGTGTAGCGTGTCATCTCTTATTCTTCTACTCTTTATGAATGCTCCTTGATATGGATTTAAAATGTGAGGAAATACCATTTTTTAATAAATATCATTTTTAATAATGATCTTATATAATATATTTAGTAATAACAAAAAAAGACCCAGCTTGACCTAACCTAAGTTATAGTCAATGGGCCTAGCCTGAGTTAATAGGGATTTAGGTCAAGATTGAGCTTTTAAGAAAAAAAATTAGGGTTTCATATAAAATAATTTCATTTCTAATTTAAAATATTAAAAAATAAATTTAATCAGGCCCGACCTATATCCGTTCTTAATAATATTATAATATAAGATAGGTTTGTATTGTTTATGTTATTTTTGATCTTAGAATTTTCTCTATCACATTAGGTTAACCAAAAGTAAGTATAACTATTATTTGGTACTAATATAGTGCTGACTAGAGTATCAAGCCTATAAGTAAGCAATAGGAATTGAATAAACTCACATGCTATTATCTAGACAATTAAAATAAGAAGATTAGTTTTTTAGATTGGAAATTAAATATGAAACTATGCCTAAACCTAAGTAAAGTAACCAACTATTAGATATAGAATAAACATGTAATAAAGAGAAGAAAACATAAATGAATGTCATATTAATAAGAACTCCCTCAGAATTATTCATAAAAATTAACATTTTTTAATAATTTGGACCGATGAAGTTTCCTAAATTATTATATTGCTCTCTCTCTCTCTCTCTCTCTCATTATAACCATTTATTCTCATATCAGACTGAAATTTCCCTAGAAAGTGTTAAGCTTTATGAAATTTATTGAAAGCTTTGACTCTAACACCAGAGGATTTGTGTAAGTATATATATAATACTTATAAAACTTTTAATATCTAACTCATAGTCTATTTACAAGTAGTTTCTCTTGAATCTTTACTCATTGTCCACTTACATATAGTTTGTCTCAAATCTTACACTCTAACACTAGAGGATTTGTGTAAGTCTACGTCTAATACCTTATAAAACTCTTAATATCTAACTCATTGGCCACTTACATGCAGTTTCTCTCAAATCTTTATTACCTGTAGTTTGTCTCAAATCTTACATATGTAAATTAATATCAAATATGATAAATAATTTGAACTATATACACATCAAGGATACTTAAAAGATATTTTATGTAAATAAAAACAACATTTGATAGATAAAATTGAATCAATCAATACAAAGAGAATATTAGGGTTCCCTCTATCTGGACATATAAATAAACTAGCCACTCATTATATTTAAAGTAACAAACATAAAAAAGAAATAAAAGAAATCAAAAATAGGAAGAATCAAATTGCCTCAAATGAGCATAAAGTGAATAAAAGTAAAGAATTGGGTTGCCTCCTAACTTCTTTAGAGTCTTTTAGATGGATTTTAATGTTAGGGAGGTAAGGAGGACTTGAAAGCCTCCTCCTTCAGGATTTTGCATGTACCACATTAAGGTCTCGTCCTTTCAATATTTGAGATTGTCCCTTTCTTTCTCTTTTTAGGCTCTCATGGCATCCTCTTAACTTAATGATATCTTAAAAGAGTACTAGGTTTTAATGTCTATCTCATTAAGACAATAGTAGGAATCATTATAACAAAAATAATAGTTCATCTTATCTTATATATTAAAGTTATCCTTATTGTTCCTCTCTTCTTCCTGAAAAGTAAATTCCTCTCTTATAACTTCCTCTTCTTGACATCCACTATTTTCTTACAATTTTCACCAAATGTATATCTTCTTATAGTCTTTTATATTATCATTTATCATGCTTGGCAAGGTCTCTTACTCCATTATTAATGGAATTGGCTATATGCTCCATTATTACCTCAAAAATTCTTTTTTGAAGTTTCCAATTGACCAACCCTTGCATTTAATCTCTTAACTCCATTGTAGGTTGCATTAGTAATTCTTTCAACTGTTAACTCTAAAGATGACTTGCCTTCATGTTGTTGTTAGTCATAACTCAAAGATGGAGGATGTTGTTGAGTGGCTTAATTATCCCATATGAAATTTGTATTATTTCTCTTGTGTCTAATTTAGTAGTAATATCCATAGTAATAAAATTTTTTAGGCTTTTTGATAAAGTGATTTCTAACTTGGATTTTATGCTCTCCCCCATATAACTCACATGATAATGTTGGTGCTAGTCTCATTGTTATACTTATTATCCAATTTCCTTCTTAAAACCTTTACTTAAGTTGCTAGTATAGTGGTAGCATCCACATCATGTATATATGGTTGGTTGATTTCCTACTTAATTGCCATTAGTAATTGTTCCTTATCAGCTCCTTAATCAACTTTAGTGTAGGTATTGAATTTTTTTAATAGAAGGGCTCCTAACTGCTATATCAAATATGTGCTTTGTAGCATAATCTAGCAATTATAAAAAATTTAAAATTGCAACCAAGTAGATATCCTCTGGTGTGAAAACTTTCTCAATAGATTCTTATATTTCCCCTATATCTTATAGAGTGTTTTATTGTCATACTTATAATAGAAAGGGATATCATTTCTTAACTTTGCATAATTTCACATGATTTTGTGCTCTCCCTCCATATTAGCAAGAACTAAAATAACATCAAGCATAGAAGTAATTAGGTAAAATTATAGTTTAAGTAAAGAATATAACAAAAGATAATACAATATTATGTACAAAAATAAAATGACTAGACTAACAATTCTCTAGTCTCCTAAATACCAATTGCTCCCTCGATAGTGGTGCTAAAAACTTATTATTTATACTCTTAAAGTTTTCTCTATCACCTTCTTACTCATAACTTATAATAAGTGTACCTATTACTTCGTAGTAATCCAACAGTTAATATAGGATCAACCCCACAAGAAAGAAATAGTAATTTAGTAAATTTCTGGGTTATTTCCTAGTCAATTAAAATAAGAGGATTGGTTTTATAAATTAAAAGTTATATCTAAAACTATAGCTAAACATAGGTAAAGCAAACAACCGTAGAGATAGATCAAAGCAAAAATCAAGAGAAAAAAATAAACATGAATGTCATCTAAATAAGAAATCTCTTTGGCGTCATCATTTTATTCATAATTTAATGAATTTATAAAGTTTTATAATTTGAGCAATAAAACTTCTTAAAGTATGAAATTCCCCTCTCTTGAGTTATGACCATATATTATCAAGTTGACTAACCAATATCTTTATTTAAGCAGTAAAACCTCTTAAATCCCAATAATACATTAAACTTTATGAGATTTATTGCAAGGTATAACCCTAATCCTAGAAGATTTATGCAAGCCTATCTTTAGCACCTCATGTAACTCATAATATTTGAACCGTGATTCACTCACATATAAGTTCTCTTGAACCATTAATATGCATATTAGATCTAATCACTAGCTTAAATTAAATCCATATATAGAATACTTAAAGATATTTTATAGAAATAAAACATGATTTTATAAATAACATTGAATCAATATTTACAAAAAGAATACCAGGGTTCCCTTCTGCCACCCGTCATGTTTAAATTAACAAAAATAACAAAGAAACAATGATATTAAAATAAATTTTTTTGAGTTAATCTCAATATTTTAATACAAGCTCTAAGTTTTAAGGATGATTTTTGATATTATGCTTCCTTAAAGACAGCTACTCTACGCTTCTCTAGGATATTTTTTTCTCTTACTTGGCAAATATCCCTAGGTTGAAAATAAAAGAAAATGAAAAAGATTGATAAAAGATCCCTAAAATTAGCTTTTTGAGTCACTTGTATACATTTTCTGCCTTAGACACAATCTCTAGGTTGTGGATTTTTTTCTTCTTTTTGGAGTAGAACATGTGTTCTAACACAACCATGTTCTACATTGTGTATCTTTGTTTAACTTTTTTAAGGAAATACAACTTGAGATACCTTAGGCTATGTCACTCTTTGGATATTTTTTTCCACACAATCTCTCTTTAGGCTATGTATTTGATGGTATCTGCATCTCTAAGTGGTCCAAAAGGGATATAGACTGGCACATGATTGTGTGTCAAATCTTATGTAACTAAAAATTGTGATTTCTTCATCTTTTTTCTTATAATCCTCTCCAATTCATGACAAATCTGATCCCAAAGTAACATTTTCAATAATGCCTAAAACATAACATAAACTAATCAAGCATAGGTAATTTAGGCATAAAAATGAAATAAAACACTAATGAAACATATGTAGGTTTTATGTAAATTAATAGTCTTGTAAAGAAAAGGACAAGAAATCTTAGGAATGATACAAATAAAAATTTTATTTCTCTCTCTAAGCATCTTATTCATTTTGAAGAATTATATTATGTCTTCTTAAATTACATTCCCTACTATGTTTTAGGAGAGAGTTATGAGGTTGTTAAACCCTAGTGCTTTATTTTCTTCTAAACTAAATAAAGTTTTGTGATTGTGGGAGAAACTTGCTAGATTTTGATTTATTAAGTTTGGGTTGAAAGCATGCACATAAAGTAAATGGTTAGAAAAAACTGTTTCCTTGAAGTAGTTGTAGACGTTCTTCTTCATTTCTAACTAATGTAAGATTTGGTCTTAAGATTTGGCCTCCTTTAAACCTTACTAGGTTTTGTTAATGTTTATTATGTTGAGTGGAGCATTGAACATATTTGGCTCAAGTTTATTACGTAATTTAATTTCAACAAATGTTACGTAAAAATGCTTATGAATATTGAAAGAAAAAAAGTAGAAGAATTAAAAAATTAGGGCGATCAAAATGTACTACATCATATTACACAAAAAAATGCCTAATATTTCTATAGACAAACAATTATTGTATATTTGCTATTACTTGTTATAAATAATTTTAACCCAAATATTAATCCAACGTGTGGAATCAAAGGTAAAAGAACCAATTAAAGGATGAAATTACAGGAACAGATCCTCTATTCTAGTTAATCAGTTCCTATTTTGTTCCATTAACTTTTATCTACATATTTATATGAGACTTACATAAATATGTGGTTAAAATTGATTAGAATATGATTGAAACACCATTTTTGACAAAAATGTTTTGGTTCCTAGAATTACCGAGTATCATTGCCTTTGTTAGATTATGTGGTACTTAACCATCAAAGTTAAAAGTATAGGGATGATATCCAACAGGAGACTTCCTATGTTATTAAAGATGGACGATTGATATTCCTCTGGTATGATAATTAGTCTAGTAGATGCCCCTTAATTCACCAGGTGAATCTTTCTCGGGCTTTCCGATTGTTCCCACTAAAAACACGAATGATGGCTTTCATTGTTGGGAACTCTTGGAATCTTTCTAGAAGTCTTTGTCACCTTCACCCTAACTATCCCCCTACTCCTCAAGAACCTGATGCCTTCTTCTGGAAAGGTATTCCTATAAACTATTTGACTAGTAGACTCATTTGTGATAACTTGCGTAACCATAGAACCATTGTTCCATGGGCTGCCACTGTTTGGAGCCGTCATTTAACACCAAGGATTTCCTTCATCTTCTGGTTAGCCATTCAAAATAAGCTTTCCACAACGGACCGTATTCCATATGTGCAAATGAATCAATCCTATGCCATGTGTTTTACACATATTGAATCATGCTTTCATATTTTCTTTGACTGTCCCTTCAATAAAACAATATGGGCATATATTACTGCATTATGTTCTTGGACAACTTCAGGCTCGGATGTGGTTGCTATTACAAAATGTCTCTCTTCTCAACCAGCGTCTAAAAGACCTGTTCTTACGATTAGCTTGGGAGTTTGTATCTTCTCGCTTTGGAGAGAACGGATTCTTCGACGCTTCCAGCTTAAATCTTTGATAAAAGAACGCTTAATCTCTTTGATAATCTTTGATATTCGTGAGATTGTTTTGTCAAAAAATCTCCATTTATCTTGTAGCTCTAATCTTTGCACAACATTACATATCTAAAGTGTGTTCAAGTTGATTCTCGATGGGGGGCCCTCTGCAAATATTGCTGGGTTTTGTTATTGGTTTGCAGTGCTAATTTTTCGCTAAGAGGATTTCTGATGATTGAAATATAATGCCGCTATAGAACTTTTCATATTCATCCTTTATGTGTTGTAGTAGTTTATTTACTGGTTTATTTGTTAAGAACTTCTTCTTATCTTACACCTATGTACTTTAATTCTTCTTTCATTTAAAAAAAAGTTAAAAATATAGGAATATCAAATTTTCACAAATATAAAAATTTCATTTGTTTCTCGTGATTTCTGGCAATGTTACGTGGTTACATCCTAAGGCCTCTTTCTTCCAGGGAGACTTTTGTTTGTTCGTTTAGGATATCAAATTGTTGGTAAAGATTATATATCTATCGACTCGTTAGAATATTCATCTTCGTTTAGGATCAGTGCATATACCCAATAGATGTTGTGCCATTGGTATATCCTCCGGTGGTGCTGGTCGAGTTCCACTTCCATGTTTTGCCAATTATTGGAGTTTCGCGTCAAAATTGTATAAATGGATATTTTAATTCCTTTAATCTCATTCCCTTATTTTCCAATGGTTTTTTTAATAGGATTTTATTGTAATAAAATATCTTAAAAATTCTTTACTCTTTATGTGACCCACCAAAGCATTGCGTCATGCCTCGACATTGGGACATGAATTACGATATTAATTCTGACCAGATACACAAAAAGAAAACGCAACTCTTTTCTTTCCAACTTAACAGTACAGTACAAAAAAGGCATCAGGCTTAGTGCCTGTCAATTGATTCGCTCAGTTTATGAACGATAATCATACATGCATCTGTACCTATAAAATAGAAGTACCCTCTTCGATGATTTCAGCGATCAACCTCCTACCTCCGGCAACAACTCTCATAACCATTACACTACTCTCGTGTGCCCCTTTTTCTTGTGTGTCTCTTGACGCTGAACGGGAAGCATGACCTTATTGGGTGGCAGTAGCCCTCACAGGTTAATGGGCATGGATTTGGAACTGCCGTTTCGAACCATACCCATGTCTGCAATCATTTTCACAGCTTTGGCCATGGTAGTAGGTGGTTTGAGCTACATGTATGCACCGTACTGGAGGGTCAGGAAGGTGCCGGGTCCTCCCGTAGTACCTCTGTTAGGACACCTTCCTTTGCTGGCAAAGTACGGCCCTGATGTGTTTTCTGTTCTTGCCAAACAATATGGTCCAATATTCAGGTTAGTTCATTGCAGCTTTTTCCTCTTAAAATTTCAGGCTATAACCCCACATAGACGGATTTATCTATGAGTTACCGAGAGAGTAGAGTTTAAACAGAGTCTTGAAAAATAAAATTGTTGATGTTTTTGTCAGTTGGAGTTAATAGGTTTTACTTTCATTTCCTCTATCCCTGAACTACGACCTTTTTATCTCCATGGAGTTTACTTAACCAATCAAAATATCGTGTGTGATCCATAAAATTGTTACGTTATGGTGCGGCGAAGGTATAATTTTCTCAGATATGTATTGAACTCCAGTATATGTTCAACCATAAACTCTAAAAGAGGACACAGAGTAGGGGCTTGGATGTTTGTGTCGGCACTAAATTCCTGCCAGAGACAAATTCATCTGACACTGTCTGAGCACGGTTAGCGATCCTAACGATGCTCGAGCTGACATCACCTGTCGCTATAAGATTAGGAAAGTCAGTTTAAGATTATAGATAAAGGTTAAATGTTGGGCCTTAAATTTGATGAGTATTTTGATAGTTATATTCGTTTACTTTAACATTCTTTATGCAAATCATCTGTAACTGTGTCTTGTGTAAGAAAGGTCATTTGCTATCACAAGGGCAATATGAATATAACATCTCCGATAAGTCTGCTATTGATGATTGGAATTTGGGTTTGTGGTTACTTTGAAGCAGGTTTCATATGGGAAGGCAGCCACTTATAATAATAGCAGATGCTGAGCTCTGTAGAGAAGTCGGAATAAAAAAATTTAAGGACATTCCAAACAGAAGCATTCCATCTCCTATCGCAGCTTCTCCTCTTCATCAGAAAGGTCTTTTCTTTACCAGGTAAATATGACAAGGAATGCGTAACCATCTGACTTAATTTGCCTGACAATTCCATACTTGCTGCTCTTCGTACACAGCTTGCCAACGTAGTGTACCACACATATTAATTTACTAGAATAAAACGTGGATTAATTATACGAGACTTCATTGACACATTTGATTTGGAAAATCCTGAGAAATTCCTTGTGGGATTTTAACTGACAGGGATACAAGATGGTCCACAATGAGAAACACAATTTTATCAGTCTACCAGCCGTCACATTTGGCCAGTCTCCTGCCAACTATGCAATCATTTATTGAGTCTGCAACTGAGAATTTCGACTCCTTCATAGAAGATGATATCACTTTCTCCAATCTATCCCTTAAACTGGCCACTGATGTTATAGGACAAGCTGCATTTGGAGTTGATTTTGGGCTCTCTAAACCATCTTCATCTAGTGCTTCTTTTGATGCCCAACATAATGCAAGTAATGAAGTTTCAGATTTCATCAATAAGCATATCTACTCAACAACACAACTTAAGATGGATTTGTCAGGTTCATTTTCAATTATTCTTGGTCTACTTGTTCCTGTACTGCAAGAGCCCTTTAGGCAGATTCTTAAGCGAATTCCGGGTACCATGGACTGGAAAGTCGATAGGACAAACCAGAGCTTGAGCACCCGGCTTCATGAGATTGTGACAAAGAGAATGAATGAGAAGGATCGGGGTTCAAAAGATTTCCTGTCACTCATATTAAATGCTAGGGAATCAGAGAGTGTGTCGAAGAATGTTTTTACTCCAGACTACATTAGTGCTGTTACTTATGAGCACCTTCTTGCTGGGTCAGCAACAACATCGTTTACATTATCTTCGATTGTTTATTTAGTTGCCCAACATCTAGAAGTTGAGAAGAAACTTCTTGCAGACATTGACGGGTTTGGCACAAAAGATCAAGTGCCATCTGCTCAGGATCTTCAAAAGAATTTCCCCTACCTTGATCAGGCAATCTTCTTTTTCCGGAATCACAGACTGAAATATTTGATTGAAAGTGAATGTTTTGAAAGAAAAAACGTCCAAGAGAATATTTTATATTTTCCATCTTTGCTTTCCCGCAATGAATACCGCAGATAATTGAGACTTCTGATGTCGTATATTCACAATATGTTCTACACAACTACTTTAATATTAATATCTCAATGTTTTGCCGCAGGTGATTAAAGAAGCCATGAGGTTTTACTTGGTATCGCCTTTAGTTGCACGAGAAACAGCGAAAGATGTAGAGATAGGAGGTTATCTTCTTCCTAAGGTATATTTCTACTTTAAATTATGTGCAGAATCTATTTGCATGGATCCTGTTAGCTTCTACCGTAAATTAAGTACGTAAGTCACATTTCTCCTGAGCAGGGCACGTGGGTTTGGTTAGCTCTTGGAGTGCTTGCAAAAGATCCAGAGAACTTCCCCGAGCCAGACAAGTTCAAGCCAGAGAGATTTGACCCAAATTGTGAAGAAGAGAAACAGAGACACCCTTATGCACTAATACCCTTCGGGATCGGGCCTAGAGCTTGCATAGGGAAGAATTTCTCTATGCAAGAAATAAAGCTCTCACTGATACATTTATACAGAAATTATGTCTTTCGACACTCACCAAACATGGAAAAACCTGTGGAACTTGAATATGGCATTGTTCTCAACTTCAAACATGGAGTAAAGCTTAGAGTCATTAAAAGAAAATGAAGGGTCTAAACGCTTTCTTATGATCTCAATAAATGGTTCAATATTTCTCAATCTTCCGTATATCAAGGAAACAAGCTCACGATCAATGATTTTTTTTTTTTTGATAGAAAGGGAAAGTACAAACTAGCACGTAAGAACGCTGTTTGATACATCCTCTAGCAGGATAATATGGCACCCTATAGGTGGATTTACAAAATATGTGACGCCGACATCAAAATGGCTGACGTAGTTGGCCAACCAATCAACACATCTATTGTCCTCTCGGTAAATATGTTGATGAACAACAGTCTAGTTCCTCATGAAAAGTTCATGAATGCCCCGAATGATGGGATTAAGCGTTTGTCCTCTATGTGCGGCAGAGGAGAGGAGATCTCTCACCCGGTTGAGTCCACTGCTAATTCGATCCGGCGAAATCCCAGATTCCAAGCGTAAGTTAAGCCTGTATAGACGTCCTAGAGCTCCGTTGCCAAGGGGAACACTAGTTAAGGTTTTGAGCAAACCCTCCAAACCAGGTACCATCACTGTCTCAGAGTACCCCTCCTGCGGTGGTGGAAGTCGAGCTGCATTTGCAAGCACCATTCGTGTTGAGCTTGATCCAGCCAGCTAGGGGCTTGCGCCAATTAATGCGCTGCACAGGGCGGGACCGACCTCCAGGAAGTGCTCAACTGGGCCGCGCAATAGACTGGTGAACAATACATGCATAAGACAAAATAGCAGAGAGGGGTGAGGAAGGCCAGTTAAACCGGGCATCAAAGATGGTCGAATTCCTCTATTGCTAGAGGAACCAACATGTAAGTCCAAATAAGCAAGACCAGTCGTGCCCAAATTCCCTGCGGTGAGATTGAAGATTGTGTAGAAGCCACTCCCTGGTCGGCATAGTGAAAAAATCAGTGGACAATAGATGGGTAGGGAAGGAGGTCCACATTTGATGGGCTTTGATGCAGTCACGCATAACATGAAGCGATGATTCCTCAAGATGACAATGATGACAATCACCATCCGTAGTGATTTGTTTACGGACACGATACTGGTTGGTGACTAATCGATCATGGGCAAGGAGCTAAAGGAAAGAGTGGATTCTTGGTGGGCCCTTCCATTGCCATAGAATCTTCCAGATGCCATGAGGCGATTCAGAGTCATGGTCCGTGATCATGGAATAAGTGGAAGCGACAGTGAATTGACCAGTATCGAAAATGCCCCAGATGAGTTTATCTGACCCTAGGTAAGCCTTCGGAGGAATGGTCCCGACGATTTCCCTGCAAATGGAATGCGGAAGGTAAGATTGAAAGGTGCCCCAGTTCCAGTTACCATCGGCATCCACATAATGTAGGACACTGAGATTACTAATGGAAGCAGGGATAGGGTGCAGCATATGAGAGATAAGGGGTCTTACACCCACAACCCAGGGGTCGATCCAAAATCGAGTCCTCTAACCATCACCTATCATCCAAGTCATGCCTTGCAGAACGAGATGCCACGTGGCCGCGATGCTTCGCCAGATCATAGACCACCCTTTAGCAGCTAGGCCAGAGGGGATATGACTTGCATCAAAGTGGTATTCTCGGAGAGAACTTTCACCCATAAGGCATCAGGCTTTACAAGCAAGGTCCAACCTAACTTTGCAAGGAAAGCATCATTGGTGGCTCGTAGTGTGCGGATACCTAGACCCCAAGCTCTTTAGGCTTGCACACTTCCTCCTATTTAACAAGCGATATCCACTGGTGGTCCTTGTTCGTCCCACAGAGAAATTGTCGCATGAGTTTCTTCAGGTCATCACAGAGGCTCCGGGGCAATCGGACCATCTGCATAGTATAACTGGGGAGGGCGGCTATAACAGATTGGGTCAGAGTGAGACGGCTTACCATAGACAGAAGGTTGGCAGTCTAGCCAGAAAGGTGTTGTTAGACCTTGTCAAGGATGAACTGATAGGTTCTTTTGCTGACGCTTTCATGTAGCAGGGGCACTCCTAGGTAACAGCTGAGATCGTTGGTCTGAGGAAAGCCCAGTGCTCGGGATAAGCTACTGGACAGCGAAGGGGAAACATTTTTAAAGTAGTAGCGTCTGGATTTGTTGTGACTAAACCGTTGGCCAAAGGCAGCACAAAACGAATTTAAGATGTCCCAAAGCACCATCACTTGATCCATAGTCGCTTCCGAGAAAAGGATGAGATCATCGGCAAAAAATAAGTGAGAAAGGGGGGTTCTGTTGCTGTGGAGTTTGATAGGCTTCCACCTCCCCAGGGTCACAACTTGATTAATCAAGTGCCCTAGGCGTTCCATACAGAGAACAAATAAGTAGGGTGATAGTGGGTCACCCTGACGGATACATCTGGAAGGCCTAAATTCCTGGCTAAGCTCGCCATCCAAGTTCACTTGAAACGAAACACTGGAGATGCACTTCATAATGAGGTTTATCAAGGACGCTGGGATACCAATGGTGACTAAAGTGTCTTGAATGAAATCCCATGAAAGTCGGTCATAAGCTTTTTCAAGATCCACTTTCAGGGCCATAAACCCTTTCCGCCCTGTTTTGCGTTTCATCGTATAGATAACTTCCTGAGTGATAATGATAATGTCTGTAATTAGGCGCCCGGGGACAAAACTACTTTGGGTCAGAGCGACCAGACCATCTAGGTAAGGTTTAATATGGTTAACAATGATTTTGGTGATGGCTTTATATAGAACCGAACAAAGCACAATAGGCCGAAATTGCGTAATCAACTTAGGAGACGGCACCTTCGGAATGAGGACTAAAATGGTGCGATTGAGAGTCGCATCCTAAATTTCGTGGTGAAAGATACGTTGAATGAAGGCAATCAGAGAGGGGCCAACTATGTCCCATTGGGATTGGTAGAAAAGTTCTATGAATTCGTCAACCCCTAGGGCCTTGTTGGGAGTCATACTGAAAATCGCGGTCTTCAGTTCCTCTGGACTTAGGGGTCGGGCTAGCTCAGTGTGAGCCTGGGGAGGTAGGGGAGGGAACTAGCCCTGATGCGGTCAAGTAACCGGATGAAGGGTCTCGGCAGTGTAAAACTTCTCAAAATAATGATGTACTAACCCTCGAATCCTGCAAGGTACGAATTCGTACTTGTCGTTGTCTGGATGTAGTGACCGCGTGGTAGTATTTAGTATTACGGTCACCCTGATCCAGCCATTGACTACGGGATTTCTGATGCCAGTAGAGCTCCTCTTGATACAGTACCTGCTCTAGCTCTAACCGAAGGTAATCCTCGAGGTCATGGAGGGAAGTCGAGTCCGGTTCGTTAAGATGGGTCTGGATGCCTTCTAGTCGAGCCAACAGTCGCTTCTTTTGGTGAAAGATATTGCCAAATGTGATTGTAGCGCCCCCTTACCACAGGGTATACACCAGGACGCCCGTAGGTCGTTCCGGTACATATCCTACAATAAGGGTGAGCTACGAACAATCACTACAATACTTCACATGGCATCATAATAAAGCATCAGTATAAAAATCAGAAACTTTTGAAACCATAATTTGTTTCCTCATTTCA
>JAOSBK010000008.1:40304586-40340494 GCA_027568895.1 Erythroxylum shatona | reverse complement strand
TGATTATGTAAATGTGAATGTGTCGAGTACGACACGATTTGAAAATATGAAAAGTTAAGTTTTCGAAATGTGCCTTCGGGCAATTTGAATTTTTCAAGTGTGAATTATGTGATATGTGGGTTTGGTTAGGTCCCTTAAGATAGAGTCAGTGCACTGTCTCATTTTTTTTAAAAGGCTTCTCCCGCCTGCCCGCTAGTGGCACTGGAGCTCCGATTTCGGACTCCCATAAGTCACGGCTACACCGGACCGCTATGCGGGAAGATGTAGTACGTTCCGTTCACGGCTGCACAGGACCACTATGTGGAAATGTGTAGTACGTTCTATTTTGGACCGAACCAAACCATTTGATGTGTTATGTATTCTTGTTTTGTTTCTAAGTATGATGCACTGCATGTTTTGAAAAATGTTTAAGAACTATGGATTTTGTTCATGAAATGTGAAAAATGTGAATCCTTTGAGAAATAAACTATTGTGGATTTTTCAGACGAGAATTTATTGAAATTGTTTTGGCAATGATTTGAAAAGTTTGAGAAATAAGGGATTTGCAAAATTTCGCTAATGTGAAACTTCTGAAATAAATGGCAAAAAGTTTTTGCAAAAATTTTTTCGCTTATCTTTCAATTTGTAAACTTATTATCCATGAGCTTTGTGCTCACCCCCTCTTTCATCCCCATCTCCAGGTTTCGAGTAGGAGATTAGATGAAAGACGGTCAAGAAGTCAGTTCGACTTTTGCATGTTTTTGTAATTTGTATAAGTTAGATTTTGTATGAGAGTTATGAAATTGTGTATAATTGAGTTGATATATATGAATGAGGAAATTATGTACGGATTTGAGATCTATACGTGTGAATGATGTTGGAATTTGTATATAGAATTGTGTATGATTTTGGAATATAACTTGGGTTGTATTCGGATTAAAAATTATGGATTTGTATATTGTATCGGGGTATGATTTCTAATTGTGGATTGAGTTCTATTGAAGTATTTTAGAAATAGGATTGTGTTGTTTATACTGAATTTCCGGGCTGGAGGGTCCGATGATTCTGAGTTTTTGTTTGGGATTATAGAAGTGTGATTTAAACACTTTGCAGGTTTTGGGTTAGTCGAAATGCAACCGTTATGCTGCCGGATTTTTGTATGGTAGTATATGGAAAAGTGAAATTGTGTATGAATTTATGGATTTATTGACATGAGTGTGAGATTGCTATGGTAAGAAATAAGAATATGATGAATAAGAAGAATCAAGTAACTTGAGATTAGTATGAGTTTAAGGATAAATTTCCAAAAAGGGAAAATTATTCGTTTTGATTTTTGTGTCAGATTGAATAAAAGAAGATGAAAGGAACAATAAGAAAAAGAAAAAAAATTTACACCGATTCGGATAGGTTAAGTCTAGGTTTCCAATGCAACGCCTCTTTAAGATAATTATTCACAGATGTCGGACATTTGTAATGCTATTCGATTTGTCTTCGTTTGTATGCTTTGATTTCAAGTTTGAATTCGATCCGTATCTGTTTCGCATCTTTGTTATCCGATTCTCTGATGCGATTTGCTTTGTGTGCTTTGCTTTTGATTCGAATTTGAATTTGCTTCGATTCATTCGTTTTCGCCTTTCGCAATTGATTCGCAATTAAGAATCCGATTTCTATTCGCATCCGTTTTGTTCACTTTCAAATATGTCGTTGCTTTTGAATTCGATAATGCTCTGTTTCGCTTCCGTTTCCTTTGCAATTGCATTCGCCCGCTTTGTTCCGCCTCTTTGTTATTCGTTTTTCGTTTGTGTTTTCCGGTTGGGGTCCGGCTCCCGAAGTCGGGTCCCAACATTGGGTACACCTTGGCTTGAAATGGTTGCTTCTCTTCTCTTTGTGGTTCAAGGCAGTTGAGAGCATCCGCCATCTGGCCCATCTGATTTACTACATTCTGAAGTCTAGACATGGGGTCTTGTTGGACTTGCCTTATTTCCTGCTGGAATTATTGATGTTACTATTTTATATTCTATTGAAATTTAAAATTGTTAGCAGTTGGAATATTAAACACTGAGTCGTGATAAGAAGTCTCATCTATATGGGAATTGGTGTGTGACATGAATAATATCAAGAAAGCAATGTTGTTGATTATGCCATCCATAACTAAAGTTAGTATGATCATTCCAAACTTAGTTATAAGATTGGGAATATGAGCTATAGAAAAAAATTACTTCTGTTTAAAACACAATAAACACTAAATGAAAAGTGAAATGATAAAGAAATAAATGCAAAAACTAATTAGAAACAAATATGTACAAAACATCAGTTAAACTTAAGAATAAAAACTAAAACACCGCACTCCCTAATAATGACGTTAAAATTGACAACAACTCATCGTAACACTAAGCAAAATAAATAAGACCTACAACTGTAGTAGTGGTGAGTCTAGGTTAATCCCATTGAAAGTGTTCGATTAGCTTTAGAAATTAAATTAATCGATATTTAGGTTTTTTAGGGGCCAATTTGGTTTGGTTTAAAATAAAATAAAACAAAAGAAAATAATAAAAGAAAATTAAAAAATGCAAAAATGATGAAAGTGGTGAATTCTTTAGGAATATGGTATCTTGGCGTAAATCCTAATTAAACATATTTCATTGAATTATTGCTCTTTTACTTCTCCTTGAACTATGAAAATCTCTATTAGCCTGAATTTTCCCTTAGGTCATGTTTAATTAAGATACGATCGTTAATTAAACCTGACAATTGAATAACCTAGGATACAATCTCTGGATTTAATTGGGTAATTGTAGTATGAATTAGAAAAACCGATTAATCTAAGTAATAACCACATACACTCGAGTTATTCAACCTAGATTATGTTATCCTTAATGATTACGAACCATTATTTGCTACAAATGAATCTCAAATATAACAATTACAGATTATACTAAAATTCTAGTTATGGGTTCATACACAAACAATTGAACTATATGATAATACAATCATTCATACACAAAGCCCAAATCCATAAGCATAGGACAACACAATCAATCCATAAGAAGAAAAAGAAACAAAAAAATACAAGGAAGGAATGTGTTGTCTTTAAGTTGTGACATCAATTAACAACGTAAACTTATCATGCTCTTAACTAATTAATCAAGAAATGATCTAGTTCATTCCAAGCCTTACTCAAGACCAATTACACCAATTTAGATTGATTTTTCCTCAATTGGTTCAACATGTAGATAAAATAGAAATTATCAATTCCGAACTAGCCTTACGATTGTGGGGGACCTTGCCATGATTGTGATAGAAGGCAAGTAATCAGGCCATGATCATGCATTAAAGGCCACAATCATGTATTGTCTTTCTTCCTCCCTCCCTCCATGAATTTCACATACTTAAAGACAACACTACGACTTGAATTTTTCTAGAATTCATGCCCTATAAAGCTACTTCATTTTATGTAAGTACTAGACTTCTACTAAATCACCTTAGTACTTAGAACTACCTTGAACTTCGAAAATAACGTTCTAATTTTGATGAGTTTGTAAACTTAGTGAGTGAACCATTATCGATGTATTCACCCAAGTCAGATCACAAAAATAAGTATATCATATCATCCAGTATTTAATACCACGTCACATTTCATCATACTTCAATAGGTACATCAAGTTTATCATACTTTCACAAGTGTATCATGTTAGCTAACATTGCATATCACAACATGTTTGCCATTAACATCAATTGTAATTCACTATTTCAAGTCATTTTAATAATACTTTCCATTCACTCATTTGATACATATAGTGATGTATATACAAATGAACATATGTTTCCATTTTCATTTTTGTTTTGTTATAACCAAGTGCCTATTAACCCAATTTATTGTCCCATATCCATTGTGGACACTGAGATCTTTTCTAGCCGGCATCCATGGTGGATACCGAGTCCATGTCATCTAAGCCTGAGGCTCTTTTTCACAATCCTGAGCTCAAATCTCTTTTCCTAATTTGATGACTCTGGTTATCACTCTTTTATCTGATCATGCATTTCAATATGACGAGATGCATCTTTCATATGCCATGTTTTCATTTTAGTAAACATATACCACATATCAAGCTCTTTGAATCTAAGTCTAATGTTTATCAATCATTTGAACAAACATTTCAAATTAAACATTAAATTCATATAAAAAACATATATAATTGAGTTTACACATCTAAGTTAGCTCACAATATGCTCCAGAAAATCTATGGCCTTGACATTCTGGCAATGTCTGGATATTGACGATCACCTTGGGCATTTATCGTCATGAAATACATATATAGTTCATAGATCACTAATTTGTTTAATCATATGAATATACAATTATGCACATGTATATGTTTCATGTTTCAATGCATGCTCAATTGACTTTCTGGGTATGTATTCTTATACAAATATCTCAAATATTCAAACTTTATAGCTTGATTTACTCCAAATTCATCAATCATTACATTTATAAAAACACCTTTAGTCCTTTTTAAAGTTATGGCATCAGTTAACAACCTAAACTTATCATGCTCTTAATCAATTAATCAAGTAACAATCTAATTCATTCCAAGACCTAATGAAGACCAATTACACCAATTTAGAGTGACTTTTCCTCAGTTGGTTCAACATATGCACAAAACAAAATTATTAATTTAGAAATAAGCCTACAATTGTTGGGGACCTTACCACGGTTGTGACAGAAGGCAAGTAACTAAACCACAATCGTGCATTAAAGACCATGCTCGTGCACAATCTTCCTTCCTTAATTCCCCATAAATTTCACATACTTAGAGACAACACTACTACATAAATTTTTCCAAAATTTATGTCCTATAAAGCTACTTCATTTCATGTTAGTCTAGCCTCCATATTGATTACATTAAGGCTTCCAAATTCTATTTACTTTAATCATTAACAGTTTCCTTTTTGTAAACTCATTTAAATCTCTAACTTTCTAGATTCTGAAACTTCTTAATAACACCTATTTTTAGCATGAATTCCTTATCAATTATACCTCAAATCCTAAAAGTAGATCATCCATATAACAACCTATAAACTACTATTTTCATGCATCTAAAAACAAAACCAAAAAGTAACCAATTCATCCATCATTTTCCAGTACAACTTGAACATCAAAATGACATTCAATCCATCCCTAGTAAGTTACAATAAAATTCATCTAACATATGCCACAAAGATCAGTATTTCACTTACTTTTTAAACTCAAATGCCACCTTAATGTATCAAGCATGTTTTGCCTCATATGCATGCAAGATCATCTCAAGAACATGGTCGGAGTAGGATGGTTTCAACAAAAACAAAACGATAACAACAATTACAGCAACGTTCTGCTTCTATAACTATCTTTATACAGGATTTTTGCATTGATTTTGGTGTGGCAATTGAAAATAATTTAGGAAAAACACGAAGATGTGAAGGAGAAGTAAATTTCGGTAGCGAGAGGGAGGAGAAGGAGAGAGTTTTAGTAGAAACAACAAATGAAGGGAATTTTCCATGTGTATGTTGTGTGTTGTGGGTGGAGATTGAATTTTAGGACACTTATCAATTGTCTAGGCCAACTACATGTCCTCTCTTTATGCTTCTTTCTTCTAAGGAAAAACCTCTTCAAGTTTTCTTCTCCTTTCCCACCAAAGGATCTTGTTAACCAGGTTGTCCAAGGAGAACAAGTAGTAGATCAGATTGGTCAAGGATACAATAACGAGAAGAGGATACATTACCTAGGAGAGGATACATTGCTGATGATATGATAGAACAGCAAGGAGTTAAAGATATAATGAAGGAGTCGGTAATAATTTCCATCTTGTTTTATGTAAAGTATTTTCCTTATACTGTATCATGTATGGCTTGGCATGTTGACTTGGTTATCTTGCTTTTGTTGAAATCTGATTTCTAAAAAAAGTTTTGAAATCTTCCATTTTAGGCAAATCGTGCATGCTTAATTTTTTGATGCAACAATTAGTATCAGACCCAACTTTCTTATGCATGATTTTGGTTCCTATATATGATGCATAGGTTGGCAATAATTTTTGTATGATGTATACTTTTATTTGATGGAAATATATATGGTGCATGTTATGCTCTTTTGGTTGTCCATAGATTCTAAAGTCACCTTGTAAGTTTTTTTCATTTAGTTTGTAACAAGGAGGGTAGCCTATCATCGACATGTTTCCTCCTTGGTTTTATTTTTATGTTTTCATTGAATATGTAATGTACAAAATCATGTAATGATGAAGATGATAAAGCCATAGATTGAAGAAATTTTGGTTTTGATTATGGTGTCTTGGCCAAATTTCAATTTTTTATGAAATCCAAAGTGTTAGATTTTTGTTTTAACAAATTGTCGATTTTGTGAAAACCAAAGTGCTGGAATTTTGTTTTAACAAAATTTTGGTAGTATGAAATTTTTTTACCAAAATTTCATTTTTTATAAATGCTAGAATTTTTTATGTCATATTTATAAACTTCGGTTTTTTGTGAAAAACCATTGGTATTTTTTGTTTTCTTTTAGATAAATTTCAATTTTATAAGAATCAAAACTTTGTTGTAAATGAAATGCCATTACACACCTTTTATCGTATGGGTCGAGTCATGTGAGCGAAGAGTTCGAAGCGATAGATCCAAGTCCAGGAACAAATTGTTGGGGTTAAAAGCCTTGTAATTTTATTTATGTTTCTAGGATGGACAATGAAATGTGATTTTTTGGTTCATGAAATGAATGGATAAATGAATGCAAATAATATGTGATATTATGTGATTGCATGCCATTTAGAAAATTTCCAATCCTAGGTTTTGCCATGCATTCATTATGTATGAGGCCCATTTGCATGTGGTGAAGTGTTACTCCCCACCAGAGGGCATGAATCCTAGATCTTGCATGGTTTGGGTTTCCTAAAGGATAAGTCAACTTATTGGTAGTAAATGTGACCTCTCACTGAGGCAAGGTTTGTAAGTATCTTTAGTGGATGAATCAAATGGTTACACACTCAACATAATTTATCAAAAACCACCGTAGCTCTGTTGATAAATATATTGACCAAATTATGGCGCTTCTTTAAAAGTTAGACATGAGGATGCTTGGTAGCTTTTATAGTGGAAGGGTCCCAATTTTTCTTTTAATGGATAAGATGACCCACCGTCACTTAGTCCATTATAGATACAAAAAATAACCTTCATATAAAGATTTAAATTTTGTTAATTTTTATTAAATCTATCATCATGCATACATGCATCATGATTTTATACAAAGTTCCAATATTGTTGACTAGTATGCTCATGCTTTAATAATTTACTTTTTCATATATAATCACCATAATATGATTCCACTCACTTTGCTCTTAACTAATAACAAACTGGAAAATGGAGACAATTTTAATGAATGGAGATGTAACCTTAACATTGTTTTTAATATAAACAAATTTCATAGGTATTAATGAAAACTAAACCTACACCTCCGAGTGGAAATTCAACTTATGAGTAAGTCCAACAACATGAGCGATGGAAGAATGCTGATAAGACTACTAAGTGATATATTTTGGATTATGTCAGTAGAATGTTGCAAAAACAAATTGCATGCATGAAAACTGTTGGTGCAATTGTCCATCACCTACATGAGATGTTTGGTATGAGGACCAAGCCTGTAAGGGTGGAAGCTATCCAAACCTTTCTCAATCTCAGACAAAAGCCTGGTGAACAGGTGTGGGATTACATGCTTAAGGTAATCTCTACAGTTACTAAGGCTAAGATGCTTAGGGAGGACATGGATGCAGAAACACAGATGATTATGATCATCAATAGCTTAAACTCTACTTTTCAGTAGTTTAAGTTGGACTATAAGCTCAACAACAACACCTTAAGTGAGTTGATGAATACCCTCCAGAGTACGAAGGAGATATTAAATATCAAGGTTAATAAGATAAAATCTAATGTAGCATCCTCTTCTAAGCCCAAGCGTAAAGGTAAGCAAAAGAAGAACGGTCCAATGAAGAAGAAGGCCCAAACAGGGGTCAAGGCTCAACCCATGAAAAAGAAGGCCAAAGTGGAAACCAAGGGAAAGTGTTTCCAATATGGTGAGCAAGGTCACTGGAAAAGAACCTGTGCAATCTACCTTGATTCCCTTAAAAGCAAACAAGGTGTGGGTTTTCCTAAGTTTGTTAGGAACTAGAAATATGGCAAATTCATCTTATTCTTGGATATTAGATTCAAGAGCCACTAACCATGTTTGCAAATCTTTGCAGGGGTTCCATCAAAGGAAAAGAGTACATAAAGGCCAATTTCAAGTCAAGTTAGTAGATGGATCCTATGTTTTAGCAAAATCAGTGGGAGTAGTTATCTTAGACTTT
Organism: Erythroxylum shatona; assembly: GCA_027568895.1. Lineage (NCBI taxonomy): Eukaryota > Viridiplantae > Streptophyta > Magnoliopsida > Malpighiales > Erythroxylaceae > Erythroxylum > Erythroxylum shatona. The sequence goes on along the minus strand of JAOSBK010000008.1, from coordinate 40,332,131 downwards.
CCTAGTGGTCATAAGTTATATTTGGAGAATGTATATTACATCCCAATGATTGTTAGGAACATGATTTCTGCTTTTTGTCTAATAAAATCTGGTTATTCCTTATATTTTGAAAATGTTGTTTCAATATATGAGAATAAGGATTTTATTTGTAATACGATAATTAAACAGGGATTATTCTTTATAGAACCTATGACAGGCTCACTAAACACCACATAATTAATAAAACCAAGACAATCCAATGACTCTAATCAGAAAAGACTTGACAGGTTAGTAAAGGATGGGATCCTTATGGGCTTGTATAATGATCCATTACCCACCTATGAATCTTGTATTGAAGGAAAAATGACCAAGGCCTCATTTACATTTAAAGGAAATAGATTTAAATCCACGTTGGACCTAGTACATACTAATATGTGTGGGTCCATGAACGTACAAACTAAAGGAGGTTATGAATACTTTATAACCTTTATAGATGATTACTCTCGACATAGTTATTTCTATTTGATTCATAAAAAGAGTGAGTCCTTTGAAAAGTTCAAAGAATCCAAAGCTGAAGATGAGTAGCAGCTAGGCAAGCCATTAAAACAACTTCGATCGGATCGAGGTGGTGAGTACTTATCTGGAGACTTTCAACAATTTCTAATTGACAGTAGAATTGTTTCCAATTTGTCAGCTCTTCAAACACCTCAATAGAGTGGTGTAGCAAAGAGGAGGAATAGGACTCTATTGGAAATGGTAAGATCAATGATGTCCTATGCTAGCCTTCCATAATCATTATAGGGATATGTTATACAAATGGCAACTTATTTTCTTAACTTTGCTCCACCCAAATCTATGCCTAAAGCACCTAGGGAGTTATGGACTAGCCGGGTGCCTTCATTACAACATTTAAGGACTTGGGGTTACCCAACCCATGTTCTAAAAGTTGAATTCACAAAGATGGAACCAAGGTCAGAAATATGTTTGTTTGTAGGATATCCTACAGGTACACAAGGGTACTACTTTTACAGTCCTCAGGACAAGAAGGTATTTATGTTGAAAAATGTGACCTTCTTGGAGGAAGAATTTATAAAAAAATCACAAAGGAAGAAGTGAAGTAGTACTAAAGGAGTTAGCTATTTCATCTAAATCAAGAGTTGATTTAGATATAGCAAAATAAGATGTCAAAATGGATTCAAGAGTTGAATCAGAAGAGTAGACTGAACATCAAGTAGTGCCTAGATGTAGTAGGAGGGTTATGAGATAACCATATAGGTATCTAGGTCTAGGAGAAGGCATAATTGTCATCTCGTACTAAGAAGAAACAAATCCCATTACTTATACACAGGCTATTAATGATGTTGATATTGAAAAATAGCCTAAGGCAATGGAATCAGAAATAGATTCCATGTACACCAATGAAGTCTGGATCCTTGTAGATCTACCACCAGATGTAAAAACCATAGGATGTAAATGGGTCTACAAAAGGAAAAGAGAATTTGATGGAAAGGTAAAGAGTTTTAAATCTAGATTGGTGGCTAAAGGCTTTACTCAAAAAGAGGATATAGACTATGAGGAGACTTTTTCTCTGGTTGCCATGCTTAAGTCCATCAAAATTCTTTTGGCTATAGCAGCCTATTTCGATAATGAAATATTACAAATGGACATCAAGGCCGCATTTCTTAATAGGGATCTTGAGGAAACCATTTATATGGTCGAACCAGAAGGATTCGTTGAGCCAGGTAATGAGCATAAGGTATGTAAATTGCAGAGGTCCATTTATAGACTTAAACAAGCATCTAGATCTTGGAACATTAGGTTTGATAAGTCTATCAAAACCTATGAGTTCATACTTCATACAAAACCTAGATGGGCCTTGTGTCTATAAAAGGATACAAGGAGGCAAGGTTACTTTTCTAATCTTGTATGTTGATGACATTCTGCTCAATGGGAATGATGTAGGAATGTTACCTACAGTTAAGGGATGGCTGAACGAATAGTTCTCAATGAAGGATTTAAGAGAGGCTAGCTATGTTATAGGGATCAAGCTTATAAGGGATTGTAAGAACAAACTGATAGCCTTGTCTCAAAAAACCTACATTGCGAACATTTTCAATAAGTTTTCCATGCAAGATTCCAAGAGGGGTTTCATACCTACTAGACATAGAATCAAACTTTCAAAGGAGCAAGCACCTAAGACCCAAGAGGAGGTCGAATGCTTGCATAACATTCTATATGCTTTGGTTGTTGGAAGTTTAATGCATGTTACACGTTGTACTAGATCGGATATATGTTACGTAGTAGGACTGGTAAGTAGATTCCAGTCTAATCTAAGAATGAAGCATTAGACTGCTTTTAGTTGCATACTAAATTATCTTCATAGGATGAAGAACTTAAGGTGTGTTTGCTTTGGAAGTAACCTTATTCTGAAAGGATATATAGATTCTGATTTCCAATCAGATGTTGATTTAAGGAAATTAACTTCTAGTTTTATATTTATATTAGGAGGTGGAGCCATAGTCTGGAGGAGTGTCAAGCAATCTTATGTTGCTGATTTGACTATGAACGCTGAGTATGTTGCTGCTTGTGAAGAAGCAAAAGAAGCAATCTGGCTCCGCAAGTTCCTAAATGATTTGGAGGGAGTTCCTGAGGCAAAAAAGGTCATTACACTTTATTGTGATAATAGTGGGGCAATGACTACTTATAAAGAACCTAAAAACCATAAAGTTGCCAAACATATGGAGAGAAACTATCATCTCATAAGGGAGATAATACAACGTCGTGCGATGAATGTGGTAAAGATTCCCACAGAGCAAAACCTTGCTGATCCATTGACAAAGACGCTATCTTAAAAAAGTTTTGAGGGTCATCTAACAGGGATGGGAATGAGGGATATGTCAAATTTACTTTAGGAAAATTGAGAGATTGTTGGAGTTATGTAAATATAGTGTCGTAGAAAGCAAGTGTATTTACATATATTTTAATTTTCTTCCAGTTACTTTTTATAATGAAAATATTTATTATTAATAAAAACAAAAGAGTTTGATTTTATTTGTATGAGCATAATATAACTAGTCATAAGGTACCAAGATTCTTTTGTAAGTAATATACATATACATGAAGATGTATGGGAAGCATGTATATTATAACAATCTAAAATAACTGATTCACAGTTGAATATTCAAGTTGGTCGCTTAATTATGGTTTTGACTGTAATGTTGTGATTTATCTCTGTGCAAGTAAAGGAGTTTACTTCAAGGGAATGGTGAGTTTCATATCATCATAGTAGTTGATTGTCAATAATGGAACTATTAAATGAATCTAGAATCACGTATGTTTTAAAGAATAAAATAGGCCATTACTTTAACCTCAAAACATATACCTTAGCTTTCTTTTATTATGAACCACAATCTTATTGAGTGATGAACTTATAAGTGTTTCATTATAATTCTTGATATGATCATAATGGAATTTTATAGAGTATCAATATAGTGTTTTTATGTTGGAATTATTAATTGAAACATCTATAAGGGAACATTCACTCAAATAAAGAGTTTATATAAATCATCACTTCTCGATGTTTTATGGAGATTAGTGATCAAACTGGCACCAGTAGTTTGATGGACTAGCTACCCATCAAGTCTTAACACCAAAATGAGATCTTGTGTATTAATTACCATATAAAGTAAAACACGAGATCTAGAAGGAAAAACCAATACAAGGGCAAAATGATAATTTTACCCTTTATTGTGTTGATGGCTATAATATGGTTCATAATAGAGTTTGCAATTGGACATCATATTTGAAACATTTTTCTCATAATATTTAGCAATTCAAGAGTTCAACTAATTGCCTTTAGTGGAATGATATTTGGTTAATAAGCTGGAATTAATTATAATTAGATTAAATTAATTCCGAGCTTATTGGAGCTTGAATTATCTAAGTCCAATTAGATTCTCCACTTGGCTTCTAGGAAGGTTATCAAACAAAATAAGAAATATAATAGAGATTAACAGAAATAAGAAAGAAGAAAGGACCGAATTAGATTCGAAATAAGAATAATACTGGAATAATTTAATTAAGAGTTAATTAAATTGGGTATTAAAGCCTAAGATTGAATGTTGGGCTTACACTAATTAATTGTTAATTAGAAGCCCAAATGAACATTTAATATTAGGCTAGACTTTGTTTTGATTTGATTAATTAGATTAATTAAATTGAAACAAAGTTATTAAAGAAAAAGGAAAGGCAAATTTTGATTTTATAGCTAAATATGCAGCTGCACATTTAGCATTGAATTGCTAAATTTAAGATCGTTTTTATCATACTTCATCATCATTAAATGGAGTAATGATATTATCATTAAATGGTTTAATGGTTGTCTTTTAATGATGGCATGTAACCTTTTAGCATTCATTTGATTAAAGGAGGAGGTGCATTTGATATACTCTCTCCCTTCTTTCATCTCATAACAGAAAATGAGAGGGTCTCATTTAGGTTACTGGTCTTTTCATATAGCCATCTTAAATAAATGAGAAGGTCTTTTTTTAGCTTCTTTATGTTTGATTAAACAATGAAGTGATGCATTGGATGCACTTTACTTCTTTCTTTCATCTATAATCGAAATTGAGAGAATGACAAGAAGGGTTGTCGCATTTTTGACTCATTCTCTCCTCTCTTGCATGTGCTAGTCAAAACTTAAATGAGAAGAGCCTCATTTTTGGCTTATTTCAACTAAGGAAAATCTCCTCAAATATTTTTTTCTCCTTTTCTACCAAAGTATCTTGTTAACCAAGTTGTCCAAGGAGAACGAGTGGTAGATTGGATTGATTGAGGATACAATAACGGGAGAGGATACATTAACAAGGAAAGGATACAAAAGCGAGGAGTCAAAGCTGTAGCAAATAGTTGGTAGAATTTCCATCTTGTTCTTATGTTAATTATTTTCCTTATACCGTATCAGGTATGACTGAAACATGTTGATTTAGTTATTTTGTTTCCACAATGTTTTGATTTCGAAAAAAGTTTTGAAATCTACCATTTTAGCTAAATCTCGCATGCTTTTGTCTTGCGATCCAACACGAACGTGGTCTTAATATACATAATAAAAGCAAGTTCTATAATCATTTAACTAGGCATGGTAATAAACATAAAAGAATAAAAAGATCTTAAAATATTTTAAAATTTTCCGTCTTAGGCTTAAAAGCTCACAAAAAATAGGTCATATGTGTCTAAATAATATGCAGTTTTTTTTCATCTTGATTATTTCAACGATTATTAAAAATATGACTTATAAAATCAAGCTTACTCTAACTATCATCCTTTCACATACTAAATCAAATCAATATTCAATAATAAATTAAATTATTGATGGAAAATTTTCAATTAAGATAAGATATGAGTTCATAAATTTTAATAACTAAGATTATAATAAGCTTAAGAAAATCATCAAAATCATTAACTCCTTCCCCATACTTAAAGTTGTACGTGGTCCCTAATGTACTCAATATAAGTATATACGAAAAAGTGAGAAAGACTTGGAACTTTCCTGAGTAAGATGATTTTTTATTATGATCCATCAATATTAGACTAAAATTCTTGCAAAACATAGACGAAAAAGAGATAAAAACATAAAAGGAAAATAAAACATAAAAGATAAAATGAAGAAACAAAAATATCATTAGTTACAATGTTAGATAAAAGAAAATAAGAAATACACAATTAATAAAGAAAAATAAAGACTATGAAAAAATCAAACGTCCATTTTATGATGTAATATTGGCTAGTTCAATGAAGGAGGGTCCACGGGATGATGATCCTACACTAATGGAGGTGCTATTTAGGAAGCACCCTCACTAGATGGTAGACATTAGAAATCAATGTCTGGACGGTTTGCCATTAATTACATCAACTCTCCCATCCATCCAACTATAATCTCGAGTCTTCCTAGTCACTCACTAATATTCTTGACCTGTCCAAACCACTCAATAATCTCTCCTTACTGTCTTTGGATAGTCTTTTAAGTTCCCAAAATTTAGGCCACCCATCTCTCCAATAGTGTTATCTTTAGCTGATTTGAGTTTTACATCCTAGTTTTGGGACCTCTCAAACTATCCAGCTCTTATGTTGCACCTCTCGTCTTTAGTGACGATATGATTGCAATAGACACTCTTTTACATATTGCGCCGCTCTATCTCCACCCTCTACTACTAGCTCGTCATGCTCCTAAATAATTTTGTATATGTTACCTATGGGTCCTTGATGTTGACTGATCATGTGTGTATGAATCATGATATGTAGGTCGAGTGTTGACAAGGTGCCAATCTGTCGAATCGATGGTAGTTGATCAAACATCCCCATTTATCGTGTTAGTCGAGTCACATAAGGACTGACATAAATGGTGCCAACCTTTCTGTCTTCACTCTGATGCCTAATGAATTAGGCAAGCACGTGCCTAAAATGAATTGGCACCCTCTCACTCATGCTTCAGAGATAATAGACATCCATGTTTCCTACTATTCCATGACTATCCCCAAGTTGCTCAAAGTGTAACATCCCGTTACTCATGTTAAGGCTAGAATTGTGATTTATGAGAAAGTACTAAAAAATTAGGAAATCCACATCATGTTTTAGTTAAATATGACATGCACATTTTTGCACATGAATATGATTGTACATGCATTCATTGTCATTTTTTGGGTATAATTGATTTATAAATGTGATTAAAATGTGAATTGATAGTTATTTGTGTTAAAAATTTATTTGGAGACCATTAGTATTATTTCAAAATTTTTGGTGAATTTGATGTACATTTGGACTAAGACAAATGCCAAATGGTAGGATAAATTGATACATGAAAATTTTGGATGATTAAGCCTAAATTTGTGTGACATTTGGTATAGTTAAATTAGTGACAAATGGACTAGTAATTAAATGACAATTGGACCAATCTTGGAGTGACATGTGGACTGATAAAAGGGTGAAAAATGGCAGCATAATGAGTGGATTAGTGACAGCTTAATTGTTGAACAACTGGCTAGCACGCTTTAAGACATATTTCTTTGTAATTTATTGACGCCTAGCATGTTGATGTGGCAAATTCCAGCACCCAAGTTTCTGCTTCCTTTCTTGCTTCCTTCACCGACATTTGCTCCATCTTTCTCCTCTCCAATTTCAGCTTTTAACTTACACAAAATAGCTAAGAAAACTAGTTGAAAGTTACCTTCATCTTGCTGTCCAAAATCAACCTGTTTTCATCATAAGTTTGTGATGAATTTTGCTTGCATGGAGACTTGATTTAATCTAAATTTGAGCTGAATTGAAAGCCTAAAAAGTAAGTGGAATCTGATCTTTATGATATGTTTGGTAGTATGAGAATTATGCCTGAATTTGAATGACATATATGAGATATTGGTGAAGATGTATACTGAAATATTATGAACTGGAGAATTTTTATTGAATAGACTTCAGTATTTTGATGATATCTTGAACTTTAGATATCCAAATACGTTGATTATTGATTCGGAATAAATTAGAGACATATGTCTACAACTTTTCTAAAGGAGCTGAATGTTAATTCTATCTTTAAACATTTCAAAATCTGGCTGGAATTAGAGTTAGGAGTTCTGTTACAATTTAAAAATAGTCTGAACTCTTTTGGATATAACTTTCAGTATACTGAATCAAATTGTATGATTTTGGTGTTATTAGAAACTAGAAACATAGTGGAACAATTGTCTAGAAGAATTTGTTTTTGAAATACAGCATTTTCCTTGTCATAATGATCATGCAAAGTTATCCTAAAAGGGGGTGTTAGGATGAAAATGTTGAGGTGTGCTGAAATTTGATAACTGGAATGTTTTTACTGAATATGCTTCTATATTTTGACTATATTTTGATCTGTAGATTTAAAAATGAAATGATTTTTAATTTAAATTGAACTAGAGACATTTTTCTACAAATGTTAAGAGGAAATTGATTTTGAATTCCGTCCTTAAGGGTCTCGAAATTGAGCTTGAAAGTAAGTCTTGGCTTAAGCAGTAGCACTACTGGGGACAGAAATTAGGTCCTATTTTTATTGAATAAACTGTATTGATATAGGCCAAATCAGATAAAGATGTCCTCACAAAAGTTATAGGTTATTATCTTAGCTTTTGATTGGTATAAATTTTGTAATTTTTGGATATTAGAATTGAGAAATATGAGGTGTACAACTTGAATGCATGATCATGCATTAGCCAAAATTTCAAATGTACACAGTCTATGGTATTTTAAGCATAACTCATAGAATAATGAACCAAATTGAATAATCTTGGTATCATTAGAAACTTAAAATATTGAGAACAACTTTCCATAAGGAAGTGTTGCCTAATTTTGTTATTTACCTTATCAGAATAATTATGTAAAGTTGTCCTGAAAGCATATTATGAGAAAACAATCTAAAATGATCAAATAGGTTATGAAATTAGTTTCACATTATTTTATTATGGTCCAAACCCTAAGTACAAATTCTATTAATGAGGGTTTTGCTATCTAAATGATATGGTGACAAAATCTCGATAAGATACCCAGAATTGTTATTGAATATGCATTGTGCATATTGTCTATACATTGATGTGCCTAAAGAAAGACATACATTTGTGCAAAATTGTGATATATGTAAATGCGTTTTGTATGATATAGAGAAGCACATTGGATGCCAGTCAGATATTGCTAAACCATCTAGGCAATAGCATATTGGAGTGTACTGTGAGTAACTTAAGATGGTCTCACCTTGATTTATTTTGTTTATTACTGAATTGAATTTGATATTGATGAATGTGTACTGAATTCCAGATAAAAATTGTTTGAGGTGTTCGATGCATGTGAATATCATTGGAAGTACTACTTGTATGTGAATGAGACTACCTACTTGAATATCCTGATTCTCAACTAGAAAGTTGAATGCCAAATTTATGTCCGATGACCTCTGAATGATATTTGAATTCTCAACGAAAGTTGAAGGTCAGACTTAGGTCCGATGACTATGAGATTTTGATTGTGAATTGTAAATGTTTTCTATATATGACTTAATTCTGTATTTGATGCATTTCATAAATGCATGCTCAGATAAAGGCATTGTGACCGGAATAGCCAGTATGAAAGCACTTACATGTAGAGTTTTGCTCCGCGATTACTGTTTCTACACGTAGAGCTATGCTCCGTGATTCTATGTTGGTTGAGCCCAATGGGCCAGTAGCTGTATATGTATGTGATAGGCTCTCGATCACAATAATAAAAACGAATGTGAGTCTTATGCATATAGCATTCATATATGATTGAAATTCATTGAATGATTTGTAAAGCTAAAATGTAATGATAAATTGATATGAACTATTTGACTATGAACTGTGTGATTATATAATGATTGAATTTTGTTATATGAGTGAGCCATCGAGGATGGTTACTCAACCGAGTTCATAAACCTCATAAAAAATTGCAACATGGCTTTCAGGGTTTAGTAAAGAACTCCAGAGAGGCTCTGAGTAAGAATTCCAGGTCAGGATCAGTGTGCGCTTGCATATGTCTTTAGTGAATTTTGTGTTTTTGAATTATGTTCCGCAAGAATTGTATAAAGTGTATGTTTATGATTTGGTAATGAAATGACTTTATGATTGCAAGCGTTTTGTTCTGTAATGGGCCCAAGTGATTACTAAAACTCTGATGAGTTCAATAATGATTATAATTTTTGTGACTGAAATTGTTTATAAATAAGTTGGATCAAAATTGATTATTGATTTTCCACATATATGTACATCATTTCAAACAATTTGCAATGAGTTTTAACCGATGACTATTTTAGCACGCCGCTCTTGTGGGCTTCGTACTCGAATATCACTCAGGATGTCGGGTACATGTTATGTGAGAGTGGGGTGTTACACAAAGTGTAGCTCAAGACTACATGAATGTATTGGAGTGCTGGGAGTCGTAGTGAAGAGGTTTTAGATTTGCTTGGGTCGTAATCACCGTTGTTGCTAATCATGTTCCAAAACTGTCAGGAGGACATCTTATAAGGGGATCGTCAAGTCCAAATACTCCCTTATATCGATGAAGTCTACATCGTAGAGGCCCATAATGATTGAGAAGTCTGAATAGCTTATTCAAATCATCTCCCTAAGCAGTTGAAATTGGAAGGTATTCGGTTTGTCCCATATATGGCATCCCTTTTCCACCAAGAAAGTAGAGAGCACCTCCAAAGTTAACTTATGGTAGGAGGGCTCCACTATATCAAAAATATGGGTCAGGCACCAACATTGATAAGCTTCCGAACTTGTTGCACTTGTCTCACTTTCTCTAGTGCTTCTTAGTCAATGTGACATTTCGTGACAAACGTCTTTTCCTTCAATTGCTAATATTGCTCTTCATGTGCTTCTTGGGTCTTCAGACAACCCCTTCTTTCGTTGTAAATTATGCAAAACTTCCTTCTCGCATTGTGGTCTAGTCATTGTGCCTAAAACTTAAAATAAGTATGAGAAAATTTGCAAATAATTTACAATAATACACTTACTTTAAACTTTGTATTCTCTGTAAGTTATTAAATGTGAAAACAATTAATCAACAAAACTTAAACACATAGAAATAATTAATAAATTAACACAAATAAATAAATAAATAATCAATTAAATAAATTAAACATTTTAGAAAATTAACTAATAAACTAATTAATTTCAAAATTATAATTGGAAATATTGAAATTAACAAATTAAGCTAACCTAATTGTTAAATTACTTATTTTAACCCTAACTCTAAAATTAACAACCCTAATTGTAACATCCTAGTTTGATAATGATATTGTGTAATGTGTTGTGTATGCATTTTATGGAGTATGCTTTATTTATGGCATACTAGAGTAATTTAAGCGTTTAAATGTATTATTAGGTTATAACAGAGATCACAGATAAACCAGAAATGGTTCTGGACTCGATCGAAAATTTCTCGAAATATATTTGAAAACTCCATATATGGAATGAGTTTGAACAAGTTTTAAAAGCCCTAAAATGTGCTTTCGATATTTAGGTGACATTTTTGAATGAAATTCGGATGATTTCAGTGACATTTAGTGATTTTTGGATTCAATCCAAAAATTCTTTCGGGCAATCGAAAAGTTACCAAATAATTTCAAAAAATGATGAAAAGGTCCAAAATTAGGATTAGAGTCCCTAGAAACTGAAGCAGTTCAAAACGGAGGTTATTTGAATAGAATTTTGGTAATCCGAAAGTATTGGACTAAAATGCCCTTTTTGGAAAATAATGGGTATTGAGGATTTTAAACCCATTTGAAATTTTTAAAAGCATCTAATCAATAAGTGTTGACCGTAGTTAGATTATTTCATGGTCAGTTTGATGATAAGATGGTTGTGAAATATTTTCAATATTTAAATCAGTTAGTTGGTGAATTAAATGCATTAAGGGGCAATTTGGTCTTTTGTACGCATTAAAGGCCAAATTGGTATTTTTGGTATTCATTAAAGGATAATTTGGTAATTTTATATGGTCTTGGTGGAAGGATGAGTCATTAGAAGAAAATCAATAGGAAGGTGACATGTGGAATCCATTAAATGAGTATAAAAAAGCATAAAGTAAGACATTTAACTTCATTCTTTAACATAATCATGAGCATTTGAGAGAGAGTAAATGTGAGAGACCAAAAACAAAAGTGAAAAGAAGAGAAGCAAGTGTGAAGGTCGAAAAGGAGAGAGGAAGAAGAGGGCTTCCATTGTTCATGGGTTTTGATGGAGATTTGAAGAGATCTTGATCAAGCAAAGGTGTTCAACAAATACCCAAAAGATTGGAGGAAAAAGTGGTAATTTTTTCTAACTTAAATTACTAATTTTTGTGTGTTTTTAGTATGGGATGGATGTGTTTAAGATCAATGGTGGCTTGGTGTTATTTTGGTATTTCTTTGCATGGAATTGGTTGAATATGATAAGAGAGTAAAAATATTACTAAAAACCTCATACATCAGCCATACAAACCTCCAAATTAGGTGGTTACAATTGAAATTGAAACTTAAGTCATATTACTAAAAGTATCTAGAAAGATCTAAACCTAATTCCAACTGAATGTGGTTGAAAATTGAGATTGATTATGGTAACTTAATAGTATCCCTGTGTGTGAAGTAGCTTGTGATATTTTGTACATGTTTCATGATTTCAAAGTTTAAATGACATGATTTTTAATGATATAAAAAGTAGAGACATAGGGGAACAAATTTCTAGAAGACCTTAAAACCTAATTTGAACTTTTTCTATGTGAAAATTAAGGAAAAATTGGAGGTATGGATTCTGGACATGGATAACCATGACTCGTCATACATAATTGTGATATGGTGAATTAAATTGGGTGAGATTTTGTTTTGAAGAAATTTTTAAGTTAGAATGGGTAAAATATGATATTTAAGTGACTGTTGAAGTTAGATTTGGAAACGAAGAACAATAGGTTAGCTTACAGAAGTAACCAAAAATACGATTAGCATACATGTTATGTGATTAAATACTAATATCGAATTTGGTTAAACCGAATTATAGTTTTAATATCTTATTTCCAAATTTGGAAATAAATGCCTAAGTGAAATGTGTTTTGTGCAGGTAAAGGAGAGGTACTAAATGCAAGAGTGTATTTGGCGATATGTTTGCGAAGTTGTCAGTGTATTTTAATTATTTTATATGAATAAATTCTTTGCAAAAGAATCGACAACATGTGAGTGTCCTTTAAATTGATTTTATGCAAATGGTTTCTATTTATGGATACTAGCAAGTTGTGAGTATATTTTAAATTGAGTTTATGAAAATGATAAATGAATAGTTATGCTGAGTCTTATGCAAATGATATTTTACAAGTGAATATTGCTAGTATAAGAGTATGCTTTGGCAATATATGAGTTTTAATTTGAAAGTTAAATTTTATATGATTGGGAGTTACATTGAAATAATTCAATTATCCCAAACTTGATTTAGAAAATAAGATGAGTCGTAAATGTAAGAGTTGCTTTTGCCTATGGTACACCGCTAGGCTTTATATATGTTATTATATCGGTATGATTATGGCAGTTAACCTATTACGGGTAAGCGATGTAGAACCAGTTTCGTGACTTATTACAGGTAAGTGATGTAGAACTAGTTCTATAACTACCAGTCTATAGCGGTTAATATGTTACAAGTAATCAATGTAGAACTAGCTCTGTGACTTTATGTAACATACCACTCTCATAGAGCATATACCCAGCATATCAGAGTATATCTGAGCACGTTGTCACAACCCAAAACCACATTGGGTATATGAAAACTATCGCATACCCGGTTTAAGGACACTCACTATATCCTTAATCTAACTATGCAAGGCTAACTGAATATCTCTCTCTTTTTAAAAAAATTAGGCAGCACAACGACTGTATTTTAAAAATCTCAAAACTGAATCAAACACCTGCAAACAATTTTAAACACATTTCTATATGCACATCAAAAATTTTACCACAACTTCAGGACATTGAAGTCCGCTCAAAGCAATCTCAATAACAGTATCAAAGTTCATAAATAAGGTCTTTTACAATAACAAAACAATTAAGAGTTAAATTTATATAGTCATAAAGCATATCAACATAACCAAACTAATAAAAACAGTAAAATAGTTCTTGAGCCACTATGCAACTAAAGTACCAAACAGAAACTACCCACGTACGGTAAAGCCTCAAAATGTCAAAAGACTGCACGATCTTCTCAAAGCGTCAAGCTCACTAAATTAACCTGCATGGTTGGAAAGCGGAGAGGGTGAGTACACTATGTACTTTAACGAGCAGGAAAAAAACATATGTTGCAAATAGAACTCAATACACACCAAGACAATATAATTAACCTATGAGGTGAAGATACATCACAAAGAATCATATAAGCCTAGCCTATGACTTAACGTATACTTGTTAGGAACCATATAGGCCTAGCCTATTAATCACTTATCGTGTGAACATAGGTTCCAGTTCTAGTAGACATAAGAAGAAAGACATCACATGTATAAATCAAATCTTGTCAGAAAACAAATATCATAATAAGTCAAAACAATCATGTGTGTCACCACTAGTTAGCCAAACTAATGTGCACACCCACCGATTTTCGATATTGGCTTGACTTTCATCTGTGATGAGTTTGAACTACAGTCGACAAGAGTGTCATGACCTTAGGTGATGACCTCATCGGTGTCCAGACCTTAGGTGTGGAATCACCTGTAAGTCCTGTAGAAAGGTGTCAATACAGGGACTCGACTTTTATGTACCAACGTCAAGGGTACAGGGATCGCTTAATCTGATTTGCCTAGCACACAATTGGCCAACCTTACTTAATTTTGTACTTAATATTTGAATATGATTTTTTGATTGGTACATGGGATTACGCTCTCTAAATCTATGTGTCCAAAAACACAAGATAAGAGGACTCATATGAGTTTGATTCCTTATGCTTCAGCTATAGGATCAATCGTGTACGCTATATTATATTGGACCTGATGTATCGTATGCTTTAAGTGTTAAGAGCATGTACCAATTAGACCCTGGTGGGGGTCATTGGGTGGCTATCAAGAATATCTTTAAGTACTTAAGAAGAATTAAGGATGTATTCTTAGTATATGGAGCAGGTGATCATGTGGTAAGCGAGAATACTGATGCTAATTTCCAATCCGATAAGGATGACTCTAGGTCTCAGTTTAGATATGTATTCATACTGAATGGTGGTGCAGTCAGTTGGAAAAGTTCCAAACAAGAGACGATTGCAGATTCGATGATAGAGAAGAAGTATATTGCAGCTTTAGAGGCGACAAAGGAAGCAATTTTAATCAAGAAATTCATCATGGAACTTAGTGTGGTTCCGAGCATCGTTGACCCAGTGTAGTTGTATTATTACAACAATAGGGCTATAGCGCAGGCGAAGGAACTAAGCTCTCATCAGAAGTCCAAACATGTACTCAGGCGCCACCATTTGATTAGAGAAATCATTGGTAGAAATGATGTCAAGATAGAGAGAGTTCCCACTAATCAGAATATAGTTGATCCATTGACTAAGCCTATTTTCCAAAAACGTTTTGTGTCACATGTTCATGCCTACGGTATTAGATATCAAGGTGATTGGATTTAGTGCAAGTGGGAGTTTGTTGGAGAAGTGCTCTAAAGGCAATCACCTTTAGCACTTATTGTACAAATCATTTTATGGTTAATAAAGGAATTTTTTTCATTATTTCGATGTTCTTACGTTTATAGATTTGATGTTAATTTTAAATTGATTTAATGAACTATTTGATACAAAACATAGCATGGAGGAAATCATGATGAGATCATGATAATGAGATTCCTATCATGTGTAGTTATGTTAGTATCTAACTTTCCTTAGTCACAGGATTAATGAGATGGGATATCATTAATCTAGATAGACTAGCACATGTAATACTCCTTGATTGGATCAAGCAATAGATCTCATAAGTTGTAGATATGAGTTGTTTAGAGTTAACATGTGGATGCTTACTAAAGGTATGAAGTGCATTGGATTGACCAACTATGAGTTAATCATATGGATATTCTATTTCAATGTTCATGATAGTCTCATCAAAGCAATGGTGCAAGTATTCTTTGACTTGAGGTGCTCAAGGATATCTCAGATACTAATCCTGTGCTTTGACTCCATTCATTGGTGCCCTTCAGGGGTTACTCATAGGATGGTAATTAGGTATATCTTGAGGTATTCGAAGGTAATTGAGTAGAAAATAAAGGATTCGCCACTTTAGATAGAAGGAGATGATACTCACGACCTTTTGTCGGGGTCATTACTTGGGACTCTCTGGCCAAAGAAGATATGTGTCATGAAGAGAGTCTTTAATGATACATAGAGTAATAAGATCCTCAGGATAATATATAATATCACTTGGATTAGATGTGACGTGGTTAGTCTAGTGGGAGTTGACACTTTGACTATACTCTGAACCAAATGGGCTATAGATGGTGAAAGGACGAATTGCATGGCAACACTACCTATGGAAACATTGCATATGGAAGTGTTCGTAGTCAAACCACTGAATTTTCAGTCAATTAGGAGTCATGACATGCTGCTAGATACCGCTCTTGACTTACTTGAATTAAGTGTTAATTTAAGTGGCTAACATAATTAGGAACCTAATGAGTCACATACAAAGGAGATCCGAAGGATGAGCAAAATGGTCTTGAATGGTGATTCAAGATATGAGAGAGTATTTCGGGATTGTACCGCCATGTGATCGTAGTAGAAAACATTGCATAGAATGGATTAGAAACAAGTGTTGATGACTGCCAATTTAGTCATTAACTTCCTAAAACTTCCATTAATGCATGTTATTCATGTCCATTAACTTCCCATAACTTCTATTAATGCATTATATTTATGGTCATTAACTTCCCATAACTTCCATTAATGCATGCTATTCATGACCATTAACTTCTCATAACTTTCCATTAGTGATGGGGGTTATGGAAGGCCAAATGGCGCAGAAAATATAGATGATTTATGTGCATCTTTTGAAAGACACAAGTGAAAGAAAGGTTCTTTCTTACACACGCTTTTTCTCTCTAACTCTCACAAGAGTTATTGTCTTTACTAGAGCAAAGAAAGAATTCTAGCCATCTCTAAATGAGGTTTCATCCTTCTGTCTTCATGGGGACTTTCATTAAAGACAGTCTACGTTGGTTGTTATGGTTTACAACAACCTAATGTGGAGAAAATTAAAGAACGAAAGAGATTGTCAGAAAGGTATGTAAACATATTACATTTCATGTTTCTGTTTTATATATCTATATGTATGAGTAGATCTAGTTTTTGAGGTTTCATTTTATTTTCCACTGCATATATTTGATAAATATTATGTATGAAATGCCCAATCAGAACCTTACAATAAAAATATGACTTAGTTGAGTAACCAGAGCGACATTCATTACAAATGTTTGCCTCCATGTAAAAAGACTAAGTTCATGTCCTTAAAGAAAAATCAACAAAAGGAATGTTTTAAAAAATAAATAATAAAAACACAAAAAAACCTACCCAACATGTTAGTACCTTGATTTTTTTATCAAAACCTATTGAGGAATAACTACACTTTTGACTGAATGATTATCAATGTGTGTGTGCAAGTGATAGAGGTGAATAGACTCAACATTAAAGTTTTGATTAGTTTGTATATTTAGTCCAAGGTGTTTAGATGTGGATTTTTCTTGTTAATAAGTTAAAACGACTTGAAGGATTGTGTTTATAGTTAAATTTGTTTCGCTAAGTTAAAGCCATTGTCTCATTATTGCATATGCGTGTTTTATGTTATCTTGATTTGTTTGATTGTTTTTGTTTGCTTGAGGACAAGCAAATGTTTAAGTGTGGGGATGTGATAAGTGTAAACTACATCATGTTTTAGGGCATAGTTTGATATGTGTTTATCCATTAATCCGATCATTTAGTATGTGTTTAGGTTAGAATTGTGTTAGTTTGTTAATTATTTGTGTTTTAAGTGTTTTATAGGTTAGTACAAGCTTTTGAGCTTAAATATGAAGTTTTTGAGGTACCTTGATGTGTTTGCTAGTGTTTCAGGGTCAATATCAAAGAACGGAGGAGTTTTGGAAGACATTCGAGCTGAAACAACGACCCACTATTGTGGCCTATCAGACCACAATCGTGATAGAAGGTTAGATATAGGGCATGATCATACCTTGTAGGGCCACAATCATGGCCTGCATTGGGTAGACGTGCAAACACTCAGAAATGTCAAGTTTCGAGGGATTTTTTCGAACCTTTTAGACCCCAAAAAAGGAGCTTTTGCATGAACCACTTTTGAGAAATCCTAGAGAGAATTCATCGAGAGATTGAGAAAGAGAAGGAGCAAAAGAGAGGTGGAGAAGAAGCAGACTCGACGTACTTCTTGGATTAGGAGTTTCCCGACATCGCTTCCTCCCATCGTCTGTTCAAATCGTATTTTCTGTTTATTTTTCATTTTTATTGTTGTATAGAATTGGGAATAACAGTTTGAAGATAGGATTTTTGAATATTGAGATGTTCTAAACACACCTTTGGAGTTCTATCTTTGAATTAATGAAATTTGATTATTTCTGTGTTATTTAGATTTATTGTGATTTAAATTCTATGATTGCATAATTCAATAATAAATTGAGAGGGTAAACTGAATGATAAATAATTAAATTAGGCTAATGAGAGTTTGGTGATTTAATAGAACAAGAATTAAATCAAATCTGTAAATTGTGCGAAGAAAGATCTTGCATAGGTTTCTTATAGTTTATTAGACAACTTCAAAGCTAATTAAGGTTTTAGATAAGTTGTTAATTGAGAGATTGCAATTTCATAATCTAATTAGGATTTATAATTTTGGGTTAATAGTTATAACTCGAGAGAGAGTAATCAACCCTAGGATCGTCTAGAACCAATAATCTAGCAATTCCTAATCAATTAGGTTAGAGTTAAGGATAGGTAAAATTTCCTTTCTCTCAATTGGTAATTCCCTTAAGTTGATTCTTAGGTGTGTGTTACAACAGCTAAATTATTAATATTTTCGTTATTAATTTTTGATTTAATTTGATTGATTGAACTAAAGTCTCATTTTAGTTTCGTTACATTTTAAGTTTTTATGATTTGTTATATCCTTAGATTTTAGGATTAGATTATCCCTCCTCGTGGGATCGACACCTTAGGTACTACGCTAATGAATCATGCGCTTGAGGATTATCGAAGGTATTTATTAAAACTTACATACATCAAACACATGATCAGTGGAAAATAAGGGCATAACCAAAGAATATACAAAAGTCCAATAAATGTAAGAAATTCCTTATTAATTATGGAACTTATTTTTATAACACCATTTTGTTATTAATTAATCAATGTAAATAGAAAACAATGTAATGCTTCAACAAATGCTTCAACAAATGTTACACATGTTAAAAAAGACTGCAATCCACAAATTCATCGTGTAATGCTTCAACAAATGTCACACATGTTAAAAAAGACCCTTGAAAATCAAGAAAGCATACAAACAATGATTAGAGGAAGAGGCAGAGGAGAGGTAGAGGCAGGACCAGGGGCAGAGGGAGAAAGATGAGTGTATATGGAGTACACTTTAATGAGTCAACTGGCTCAATTGAGTACTATGTAAGTTAACTAAAATTTGGAATATTTTAATATTAGCATTTCAAATTTTGTTTTAAATAACCATGCTCATTTTCATGTTTAAACAGCATGGATATAATGTTCAGATCATGAGGCCAAATATCTCATAAAAGATCTATTGATGTAGATTGTATTACACAAACTTAAATTGATTTTCAACCAAAAGGTTACAATGGAATGGTGGGAATAGCATCACTTCCTTTCCCTTATGAAAAAGAGAAGGATGCAAAGAGAAGAAGGCTTAGAGATTCATCCTTTAGAGGAAGTGAAAATTGATTTTTGAAATTGTAGTGAATTTCTCTTTGTTGACTTGTTTCATTTTAGACTGTTTGGAAATTGAAGTTGTAATGAACTTGAAATTCCTTGGAAATTGAAGTAGTGAAATTGTTTGTTATTGTGACATATTGGAAGTTGGTGAAATGGAAGTTAGTGCAATGACTATTAAAGTTGTTATGGTACATATGTCATTTGGGAGTTGGTTAAATTTTTAAATTACCATTCTAGAGTTGTTATGGATATTATGTTCATTTGATTTGACAACAATTGAATTTAAAAAACAAGTTGAACTACAAATATCACTTTAAAAGCTAATAATATATTTGTCCTTATAAATAAAATCAATTCTTAATCCGACAAGAAAGTCCTAACAAATTACCATGACACAATATCAAATTTTATGAAGTTCATATTCTTTAACTTTTTAATAATTATAATTATAAAAATAAAAAAGGCAACGGATCGAGATGGGCCTAACCCCTTTTTTATAAAAACAAAATACAAAACGACATCATTTTCAACAAAATGACATTGTTTTGCCTGTAAGATTTGAGACTTGAGCCGGACTTAACTTAGGCAACCCGAGCCTGAGGCTCGAAATTTTGCTCCATAATAGGCCCAAGGTCTTGCCTAAGGCCTGGTCAATCTAGGCCTAGCTCATTCACTACAGGTCGGGTCCTTTTTGCCATCCCTATATAAAAATAACTAGAAATATTACAGCACATACAATAACCTCATATAATCTTCTTATCTCAGAGATTGTATATTTTCATGCCATTCCAATTCACCTTGTAGCTCATGTACATTATCCACATACATACCATCTTTTAACTTCTTGTTCTCAACATTAAACCTTTTATTCTCAAGTCTCAATTTATCTATAATGCACTTTGCCTATTTGCCAAAATTTTTATCTACCCATATAAAAAAATCACATCACCCTTATTACAATAATGTTGTAATAAATATTATTGATTATCAATATCAATTACCTTACTAAATACCAATAGAATAAGGAAATACCTCATACTTAAGGCATCTTTAAAATCTTCTTCCAGGGTTGTCATTGGCCTAAGAAGCAACTAAATGGCTTTGACTTTCACATTGACAAAGAACCTCCTCACCACATTGTTTTTCATTACGACGCCTTCTATTTGAGTTTGAAGATTCACCATCCATTACAATTGGAAAGATTCTTCACAAATTAAAAAAGAAAATAAGGGCCAGGATGTTAAAAACTCAATATAACTTAATGTAACAAAAAAAACATGAAACTAATGTACTAAATATGTATTAATAATCTATGAAAGTAGGTTTGCTCCTATAACTTGAATGAAGTTTTGTTGCTATAGGTTCAAAATAAATGAAGTATAACACAAAAAACCTATCAAATTGTGCTATACTTCAATTGTTTTGTGTTATACTTCAATATATTTTGGTCCTATAAACACAAAATAAATTGAAGTATTGTACAAGACACCTATCAAAATAAATTAGTCATTTATAATCAACAACAACAACAATAATCTCAGTGCACAAGGCTTCCCGTTTAGCGAGGGTCGGAGAAGAGACATCAATTGTATGTAGCTTTTCTTTTCCATTTTACAAAGAGTCTATTTCCGTCGCAAAGGAATAACCTTACTATAATCTACATATCCTAATATAATCTGCATAGTATACAATTTGGGCTTTTTCCTTTGCATAGTCTGCATGTGTTAATGTATATTAATGCCTATGATTGAAGTGTACCCGTCTTAACCAAGAAGTTGTTTAATCTAGCAAGCAATCAAAGTGCTACCTCCCATAAGAAAGAACAAGATTAATCCCATGATAAAGAACATGATTAATCTTCACCATGGTCAGAAGAATAAATTTAACAATTACATATGTATGCACAAAATCACGTATGTTTGGAATATGATTGCAACAATGGTTGATTTAGCATCAACCAAGCAATGGTGAGTTGGGGATAGTAGCAAGCAGTGGTTGAATTAGCAGGAAACAACAGATGAACCCACACAAAGCAACAAACCCGAGTGAGCTCATAGGAAGCAACAAAACCCATAATGCCTGTGCAATGTAAGAGATAAAGGTAGCTTAATCAAATCAAGAGGCAAGAGAAGGACGTTGGAGAGAAACAAAAGCTTGATATGTACCGAAGAGATTTACACATATGTGGCTGTTGTGAATCGACAGTGAAGAAAAATACCGGAAGATAGGAGTGTTAGAGAATTGAGTTGAAGGACCAATTTGGGCCCTTTTCTTTTTTCCTTTAATAAACAACTTTACTCACACTAATTTCTCATAATAAAATATTGTTTAGCAATTTTACTTCCTATGATTTATATAATAAACTCTAATTCTTATTTAAAATAAGCAGTATGCACACTATTTAAGTCCTCATATTGAATAGGTAATTATTTTAACTAATAAACTAAAAGAAATTAGCATCAATTTCACTTGTATTTCAAACAGAACTACAATAACAAACTCATTTCAATTTATACCATTAACATAACATGCCAGGCCTGTTAATGAATTTATAAATAAATTATACAATGAAGCATTCAAAATTATTTGCAAGTGAATTTCAAAATTATTTGGTTACAAACATGTAAATGTCGATTTCTTTCACATCTGATGGTTCTTCAAACAATTGACAATTCAATGTTCGCATTAAAATCATTGTTGAAGTGCGCAACTACTGAACGTTGGGAAATCCTTTGATCACAATGCATGCTATTTTGCTAGCGAATTCAGCCCGTGGACGTGGGTTGGGACTTCTGTCGAGGGGGAATGTTAAGCCAAATTTTCATGTTGTCATATGCAGTGAAACCAATTGCCACAGAAGGGACAATCTGCCAAATGAATTTCAGCACATCAGATTTCTGAATCAGAATCAAAGCCATTAGGCAAAAAACATAGGATACATGAATTTCAAAACAGTTTCCCTCTGCAAAGAATCAGGTGAGTATCTTTGTACAGTTTTCTTCTTCAATGCACTTTGACCTTCATCATCATCTTATCAGGACAGGAAAAGCAAGGCCACTATCTTACAGGCATACATTTGTCAATCATTGGGACCAGCATTGAAAGATCAACTTCGTTATAAACTGGATATACCTATATAGATTACCTGAGAGTATTTTGATGGCAGTGTCTAGCTGAATGCTCAAAAAACTTTTTATCTGATAGACTGCTGCAATTAGAGCTTTATCATAACACAGATGTTTACGCACACTATAATTGTATCTCTTTCAGCTGCAAAAGTTATACCTAGAGTCCCGGATAGATAGCAAACTACAAGCCAGAGAGCACATTAAAATTCAGGGTATTACCTTTATATAATTAATGCTCAGACCTGCAAATAATTGTCTCCATCCCTGATTGCGGACTATAGTAGAAAGACCGTTCCATGTGTTTGTATATCTGCCATTTCCTTGAATAGAAGGTTGTAAACTTTCCACCTGTGAAATAGATATTTAAATTTCTTGAAAATTTCCCATCGACCAAATTTTCCTCGTAGTTCAAGACAATGTGCACATCTGAATTCTCAGACAGGCTGGAGATATTAACTGCACAACATAATGCCTCTAAACATTTTAACATGATCACCTAACACAATAGTTTGAAGAAGTTTACATCGAGATGATCAGTCAGCTTGGTTAACCAAACATCGTTGAATTGAGTAGGAAAACCAACTGGCTACATATGTGGATATCCACAACCGAAACAGGCACTTAATTGAGACCATGAACATGTAGGCAAGTTTCTAGGTAGCATAAGATTCATTGCATTTGCAGACAGTTCAATAGACAATGATTTCCCTACCAAAATGCATGAATATTAACTGATACCTGCATCTGTCTTCTAACAACATCTAATGGATATGTAAATGTCTGCCCAAACAATCCAGCTAGAGCTCCACATGAAAGGCGCATGAGAATGGACTTCTGGTGCTCTTCAGGAACGTGCCTCTTTAGCTCTTCGTATACATAAAACTTCAAACCAGCATAAGGGAGGATTCCAGCGAGTGTTGGACCTGGACAAGCAAAGATCAATCTTATGGCTTTGGCTAAATTTAGAACACATGTAACTTAACTCCCATCATGGAATTCCTAGATTGATGGTTTAATGGCAGTCAGAGTACAAAAGAAGATCACATAAAGCAGGAAGGTCAAACAAAAATTATAACATTATTGAACAGTGTAGTTATCAAAGCAAACTTCAAATAGATATTCTCAAAAGGGCTACTCCACAATAAAAATATCTTAAATGTTCATTTGGGGAAGCATACCTATGCCTCGGTATAGCGCCAGCATTCCTCCTTCCTTGTAGACAACTTTGATTACATCTTTTATACCTCTATAAGCAGGTTGCGCATAAATACTTTTAATGCCAGGCCTGAAACCTCCTTTTGTGTTCGTGACCTATATAACCATTATATATAAGATGGCTTTTAGAGATGATTCATGAAACCCAATTCTTGGTTGATCATTTTGAGGGTAACCATTATGCATGAGCAAGTCTTTCTCCTTCTATCGAAATATCAGAGAAGCTATAATTTCAGAAATAATGGAAACTGCTTTTTCAGCAGTAAAAAAGGAAAAAAAAAAACTGTCAACATGTCATTGCGTAATAAGAGTTGTTATTGAAATTACAGATATTGTTAAAACCAATTTGTTGAAATGATAACATAAAATTTTGAGTGGAAGGAATACAAAGAATCTATGCAGCCAATTCCAAATGGTTTTTAGATTATAACTTCATTTCACCGAAGAAATGAGCATGCCCCTCATGCAGACCAAGCTTTTTTCGAACTTTTTATCTGGATACTGAACAAATTCAACTTAGAAATCTTAAGGGTACACAATGTCTATACATTGTTGTCATTCATGAATAAAAAGCTAAATCTGAAATGCATTATTCCACAGGAAGAAAGGTGACATTATAGTCTGATCTGATATTTTTCCACTAAGCTTTAATAACACGAGTCCAGTGACTGAGAAAAAGCACGTAAAACTGCTATAGATACAGTTGTTAATATTGAGGAACAACAATTACGAAGGGCAAAGTTTTATCATATAGTATGGAGGTTGTCATGATGACATGAAACATGTACATTAAACAGTGAATTGCAAATTGCTTTGCTTTTCCTTAGTTCAAGTGATATATCCAATAGTTGAAGTCTAGAATATCCACAAAGAATATTAGGAATTAACATTAATTTGATGCTAATCCATACAAAAACTGCCTGTCTGTTATTATGCTAGAAATTGTAAGCAAACAATAGGTTAAAACCAATTGCTTGCTTGCTTACGCCATCAAACCTCTGTATATGGTAACCTTGATACGAAAACACAGAAATTTTGATGGCCAAATATTCCAAAGACTAAACAAAATCAGGAAACTAGTTACCTGATAAGCAAGTTTAGTACGAGCTAGATCCAGGGGATATGTGCATAACACTGCTGTTCCTCCAGCCAATGAACCAGCCAAAAGATCTACTACAGGCCCAGAACCCAATAGAGAATAATTATCCAAGATCCAACCTCGATACTGTTCGTATGTCATGAAATGTAAGGCTGCATATGGAACAATTCGCATAACACTGGCACCATTGCCCCTGGCACAAGAGAGAGAGAAGTATTTAGTTCAGCCATGTACAAAAAGTTGGAGATGAAGATTACTTAATACTCACTTATAAAAGCCAGGAATTCCTTCATGTTTTAACAATTTCTTTAAGGAATTGAATACCCCAAGAGATTTGAAGCCTTCAGTTCTTGTCTACAAAATGAAAAGAGCAATGGGAAGTGTACAACAGTCTGTCAATGAAATTCTAAAATCAGATACAAGCGGAAATAAAATAATTCTAGTAATGTATGGCTTACTAATGGCACAATTATGGCCAATAAGCCCAAGAAGCACCAAAGTTCAGGTATAAAGAAAAACTCTACTGGGAGATCTTGAACTTGGTGCATAGATTGAACATGAATAAACACAAATGTGGTAGAAGTAAAATCAAGAATTTCAAAAAACCCAAAACAAAAACCCTAACAATAAGTTCCTCTCTGAATTTTTAATCCCAAGCTATGTTAACTGCCACCTAGAAAGCACAGCCATCGAATCACCACAGTTGAAAACCATCCTCTCCTCCTTGCCAACCTTCTCCAACACCGCTGCGACCTCATCATCTTATCCACCGTAACTTCCTTATCCATCTTTCCAAAACATTCATCCGGCACTCTCTTCCACTCTATTCCTTTTTTTCTCGTTGTTAATATTATTATTTGGGGAGCAAGAGTTGCATTTGGGGAAAACATTTCTAACCTTTTAACCAGAAGATAGACAGTCTTTGGGTGGGCATAATTATATTCTGTCCTGATTTTTTTTTTCAATGAACGTTTCATGCACTGCTTGCTCACTGCCAATGTCAAGGAATCCAGAGGGGAAATTTCCAAATTTTAATGCTGATTTAGCGAAAATTGAAGATAAGAACCAAAATTCATGAGTTAAAATCCCAAGAACGATTAGCAACAACTATTGAAACTATCATCACCGGGAGAAAAAAAAAACACTACAGAATCAGGTAAAATGAATGAGATCCTTGACCTGTAACAGTATTTTAGTCCTTTCAAGCGGTGCAACAGCAGTCTTGGCAAATGCTCCAGCGGCTCCACCGGCGATCAGCTCCTTAACATAAACAGGTAAAACATCGATATAGGAAAGATCAGTGTGTGAAGGAGAATTATCAACGAGCTCAGCCATAGATGTCGGCGAAGAAGCTATCTTTGAAACTCCAATCCACGCCCCAAGTTTAAGACCAAAAACTTTTTAATCGTCTAGTAAATCAATAATTACCCACCCTGCACCTTGAAGAAATCCTTATCCCATCTATCTCGAGGAGTGCAACAGGAAAAGGGCTTCCTTGCAAGGTATGAATCTAATGGCCTGAGAACACCCACAAACAAATTGGGCAGGTTCACAAGCTGATGCTCCCCTTGGACGATAGCAAGATACATCCACAGATAAAGAGAAAACGATGAGACAGAGAGCAAGCAAGCACAACACCCTTTCGCGTGGAAAAACTACAAGGACAGGAGGGTAGAGCGTAGCCGGGAATAAAGGGAAATTAAATTGACGACGCAGCGCAGTCGGAGGTTTCCGTTCCTCCAACACTGCCCACTGTTCAGCCCTCTCTTTCTTTCGGATTTCCCAAGGTAACCAAAGTTAATCATTTATAGGGCAGGCACGGCCCCAAGCCCCAAGCCCAAATCTAAACAAGGTTGTTGTATCAATATTTTCTTCCTTCTCACGCGAGGAGAATCAAAAACTAACGGCGGGCAAAGTGGACAAAGAGATAAAGATATGGAAAAAAAGATAAAGATGTGGAAAAAAAATGCAATGAATCAAGAGATAAAGATATGAAAATCAAACATATAGTTTTTGTTTGGGAATCAGTAAATAAAATAAAATAAGGAATATAAATATAAAGCGAGAATTGAAATAAGAATATAATTTATCAATATGGGTGTTTGGTTTGCACTTATTAAAAATAAGACTAATTTAATGTCAAATACGAGGAATGACAATAAGACATTTTTACACATATTTTTATTTTATAATTAATTTTATCAATAATTAATTAAAATATTTATATTTTATAAAAAATTAATCACAATAATTTATATATTTTTAAATAATTATTAATGATTTTGTAATCTCTTAGTTTATTAGTTAGGATCTTATTTGAATGAATATGTCATTTTATTGGATAATGTGATGTAATCTAATTAAAATAAGATGTGATTGTAACATCCCATCATCGATAGGAAAGATAGAACAAACATTTGGGACGGGTTATAAGTGTGTAAACTTGTCTCGGCATGTTCATGCATAATATGGCCTACACCTACACCTACACATGAATAGTAATTTTTGTATATGCACATGACTGTACATACATTCATGACATTTCCCGGTATATGTGTCTCTAATGTGTTTATTGTGAAAAATATGATTTTTGTGCTTGAAAATTTAATTGGAGTGGGTCTTTGTGTGTTTTGAATTTTGGGAGAATTT
>JAOSBK010000008.1:40285919-40298183 GCA_027568895.1 Erythroxylum shatona | reverse complement strand
AACATGCATTGTGCATACTTTCTATATATTGATGTGCATAAAAGAAACACTTGTATATTTGAGCAAAAATGTGATATTTGTGAATGTGTTGTGTATGTTTTAGAGGAGCCAAGTGGAAGCCAAACAGACATTACCAGACCATCTAGGCAATAGCATATTGGAGGGTTTTGTGAGTCAACCTAGATGATTTCCTAGGATTGATTTGATTTGAATTTAATTTAATCTATTATACTTCCAATATTATTGAATTGTTTGTGAGTTGTTTCTGGATTCCGGACCTGAGGTCCGAGGAGTTTAGTAGTTGGGCATGTATTGAGAGTGTTTTGATTTGATATGAATTTGATGAATTTAATTTGATTTGTTAAACTTCCAATTAATTAACTGTTGCGATTGTTTCTGAATTCCGGACTTAAAGTCCGAGGAGTATATATTTAGGACTGTATTGGAAGTGTTTTGATTTTTTTGATAATTTTGATTGTATTATGCCATGTGAATTCTTAACGAAAGTTGAATGCCGGACTTAGGTTCGACGACTGTAAAATCTTACCTAAACATTTGTATAAGATTGTGATATATGAGATTTTCTAAAATTGTTGCATTTCATAAAATGCATGCTCAGATAAAGGTGTAGTGACTTGAGTTGCCAGTATCAAGTGCTTGCACGTAGAGCTTTGCTCCGTGATATATGATTTGGCATGTAGAGCTATGCTCCGTGATATATGTTTCTGACTGAGCTCAATGGGCCAATATTTGTATATGTGATAGGCACTCGGTCACAACATTAATAACGAATGTGAAGTCTCATATGCAACTGTATGTGTTTATATATGATCTGATTCGCATTGATAAAATGATGTGCTATGACAGTGCAAGTATTTGAAATATTCATGTTCTGTAAGTAATTTATGTATGTTAATCCGGTGAAATCATCAATGATGGTTCACTCATTGAGTTCGCAAAACTCATAAAAATTGCAATGTGATTTTTTAGGTACAAAACAGTAGACTTAGTATTTATTCTGGATTAGAAGAACGTTTTGGACTAAGTTATGGCTCAAAGATCTGTCAGCTGACATCAGAGAGTTATATCTTTTATTTTGTAAATTTTGCTAGAACCTGTGTGAGGTTTTATATATATTTGTCTAATGAAGACAATGTAAATAGTTGTGAATGAATGCAATGAATGGTTTTAAAATTTGATAACTTCTTATTATGTTAGAATGTTCTTAAATGTTTGGGTATGTATCCTATGGTAGTGAGATGTTGCAGTCTCGAGCAAGCTAATAGAAAAGACGTATGATGTGCCAAAACTCTGCAAAAGTCGATGTACATTCCTTGAATGCAGTGCAAGTAACCAAGCTTCACTGTCCCCTACCGATAGGCCTGGTCGGTCAGAACAAGAGTTGCGTACAGAGTAGAGATGAAGCTCCCAGGCTAGCGTACACAACAGCCATGTCAATCGCTAGCTTTGCCAGCGAATGCAACACGAAAAAGCATAAGTTAATTTACTAGAGACAAAAGTAGAAAACCCAACAAAAGAACGGGAGCTCCTTAAGGGCATTGGACTCATAACAATAGGTAAAAGCTAGAGAATAATGTTCGTACCTGGTAACCTACATTTACGACTGGTTATCGAACACTTGATATCGCAATAATAGAGAACAAAGAACACGTAGAAAAGAAAACCATGCAAAATTACCTAGGTTTTAGTGTGGTGCATATACAAGATGAAACATTAGAAATCCGGAATCTAGAATTTCTATGAAGCTATGCCTTTCTCTAAACGGCAATTATCATCCTAAAAAGAGATATCATCACAGGCAATAAGAAATTTAAAAGATCCCACATTTCTATAAAAGTTCGATAAAATTGGTATAAAATTACTAGAAATTTAAATAATATTATAAGTATTAGATGATAATTTTTAAAATAAATTTTAAATTTTAAACAAAACCTTAAATGAGAGGGGGTGTCTATTTCTTTAACCTCTATTATTATTATATTCAAATATATGTCATCCGTACTTACTGTGTAGGACGAGGGCCTGTAGAGAATGCGAAAACAACTATGGTATAAAACGGAAAATGCCTTTCATGATGGGCTGCTTTGTGTTTTCCTTTTTAATGTTTGGAGCAAACTGGTTTTGTCATAACCACCATTGAGCTTCATAAACATAAACACTTGTAGATTCATTATTAGACCCTTAAACTCATGTTATTGAACGGTTCCAAGGTGCCATATTTCACCTAATTAGTCCATCCTCATTGTATCATCCTTTTTAATTAGCAATGCTTCAGAGTTCAGATCATACCTATCCGTCGTTTATAAAGTTGAACCAATATTGCCCTTGAAATTGAAGGCTAAATCATGCACAAGATTATAAAGGTTTCCTCTCCTCAACGTAACTTACAGTACAGGGTATTAACATAGATGAGTAACCTGACAAACTTCTCATTCCTGATTATTCTTTCAAGCCAATATCACCGTACCTAAACACAATCAGCAGGCTTTCCATATTCTAACATTAACATTCTTTGGCTTAATTATTGCCTATATTACTATCAACATCAACTCTATTGTAGGTCTCTGCACTTCAAGGGGTAGAGCACCCAGAGCAATGCCACCTGCTTTACCAAGACAACCTGCTCCGAGTGCATTTTTATTTGCCACTGACAGTGTAACCAGTTAGTCAACTGACTAACTTCTAATCTTCCCAAGCGAATGATTGTTCACCACATTATTTAATCACTGGACGGAAATGATTGTATTGATCGAAAAGGACGCATCGCAAAATGGTAAAGAAGACAAAGAAAATTCAGGGGCGAGCCTTTGCCCAAAAATTATACAGATTATCTAGGAGCAGAGTATTGTTTGGATAAATGGAGGTAGGCAAGGTTTTATTTTTTTGTTCCAACTGCTTGGGTGTTGTAAAAATGGATCAGATTAGAGCAAATTTGTAGCTAAATAAGATTGAAAAAATAATAATGAACACACTGATTTTTCCTAAAAAAGTTCCAAATTAAGGTAAAAATCACGAAGAAGACTTTTACTACTAAAAAATTAAAGAATTATAAGAAAAAACTAAACTTATAAAAATATACATAATAGTTTTGTCTCTCTTTTTCTCTCTCTCCTCAGTCTCTTTTTTTCTCTACTCTCGTGCCTAACCTGCCTACCAAGTTTGACATTGGAGACCTCAACTGCATACCTTTCAATAGAAAATCTTAGTTGTTAACTAGATAATTCTGGTTGCTCATATTCTACCTCCAGAAAAATTCCGTTCCCAAACACCTTCACTTGTGTAGTTATGAAAACGTATTCAGATCTGAGATCCATCCTTCCACATCAACAATAGAAATTGTTTAGAAAATGCGCCTGTGTGATTGTTCTCAAAGCCTCATTCATCTATTTCGTATAACTAAGTCAGAAATCCTTAATGTTTTCCTCCAGTCTTCTAAGTAGATTTTTGCTAAAAACAGAATAAAGAAAGTAAAAGTCAGAGCCAATATTGACAGAACTTAACCATACAATAGGCCTTAACACTCGACTCGAGCCCGTTAACTATCCCTCTTTAAAGGGCAATAGGTCATCCTAAATAATCATCAAGGATTTCCACTTCCCTAGAGTCAACTATAACCAAACAGCAAGTAAGGCATGCAAGATGGAAGCATTAGGCAAAATGGGATGATTCAAACCCCCTGTAGCATTGTGAATGATGTCAAACAACATGGTCAATAGATGATTTTTGTTGGAAACGTAGAATACATGCATCCCATCAAAGGTGACTATGAACAAAGGAACTACGACAAAATGCGGCCCTAACTAGTAGAGAGAGTGTTTTGGAAGGTGAGAGCAGTACCTCAGGCGCAAATATGTAGAGGAGAGAGCGAGTGGACGATAACAGGAGTGAGATAACCCCTTGGTGTCACTGCACTAGCCATAAGTTTTGAGATTTTGGGGCCTGACACTGTTGAGCATTAAATTTTGTTATAAGGTATATAATATTCTAGCTACTGCTAGTCAATGGACTTCAAAAATACCAAATATTGTGGCTAGAAACAAATTATCCATAGGATATTAAGGAAAACAAAGCAAAATTGGAGTGTAAATTCTAAGTATGTTGTACATAAGCCCTTTCTTTCTGGGGCACTAAATCTCAAGGCTTACAAATAAGAAGAATTTTGCATGCATGTTATCTTTTTCGCGAGGTATAATCTTATAGTAATATTAAATTATACTATCTATAAAAATATGAAGACAAGATTTGAAGTAATTAGTAAGATTATTTTTTTTGACCAAAAATTCATAATTTTATGAAAACAACCTCTTTGTAAAATGTAAAGGAAAGGTTGGGTATAATTGATGTCCCTCTTCCAACTCCCCTAAAACGGAGAGAGGATCTAATGAGTTATAGAAGACGGTAAGGAATAACGACTACAAATGTATTGACAGTATATGACTTTAACTTACTATTTACGTATGTTTTAGTGGGTTATGAGGGATCAGCATACGATTTTCATATTTTCCTCGATACAATCGGTTATCTGAGACTTGAATTTTCAAAACCACTAATAAGTAATTTTAAGATTTATAGGATTTGCTATTCATGATTTAAACTTTTTATGATAACATTTATACTAATTATATTTCCTATATAGACACTCAGGTAAATATTACTTGGATGACAAAAGCTATCCAAAAAAAGAAAGATATTTAGCACCTTATCTAAAGACAATGTTTCATCAATCAGTGTTTCGTGGTGTAAATCCAAGAGGATCTCGAAAAGTTGTTAATCGAGATCATTCATCATTAAGAAGTTGTATTGAGAGGGTTTTTGTTGTTCTTAAAACTCGATGAAAAATATTGGAGAAAATGTCTTAGTATTAATTGATGGATCAAAATAGAATAATTTGTGCATCTTTTACGTTGCATAACTATATTAGAAGAAGTACAATGGCAACCCGACTTTTAACATCATCGATCAAGATCTTGAATTTACACCTCCAAATGTATTATAAGATGTTGAAGTTAACTTTATGTAAGGAGACTTTGAAGAACAGAGAACTAGAAAGATGACAACTATTAGTGATAATATTGTTTATAGTTTAATGGTAGTTAGACGTCGTTCTTTGATTGTTATAAACCTTTGCTTTAAACAACGATGCTCATTTTTTTTGCTATATTTAAATTGTGTTGTTAAACTTTATTTAAATTTTTATATTTTCTATTTAGATGTCACATCATCATCATTATCATGGTCGTCATATGTTTTATATTTTTATTAAAATTATAAACTTAATTTTATGTAAAATTAAATATTTAAAATCTAAATTCTTATAACAATATTCAACGAAATACTAAAATGTATAATATTCATATCCTTATAATTTTTTTAAAGTCATATCCTCATAAGTCATTTTACATATTAACAACTTATATTAAATAATTAAATTTACTAAATATCTTTAATAATTAATTAATATTATCTACTAATTAAATCATCTGTGCTATTAGCTAACAGTTCATTCATTTTGTTGTTTGCTACCTAGAGCTTATGGGTGATTCTAAGAGTTCTCAAATAAGAGTGCTCGGATACTAAGAAATAATTGTAGATATATGAGAATATTTTAATATATGAGGCAAGCCCCGAGTTTTACAAATTCTGAAGTTTTAGTCCTCACTAGTCAGACCAAATCATTCGACCGGACGCGTAGGACTGGACATAGATCCAATTGAAACGAGACAAGACTCAAACAACTTATAATCAGTTGGGTGTTGAGCTGTGCCACTACCCAATTCCTGAATTTGACTAAGAATCCGAAGTCCTTCTATATTTATTTATTTTATTTCTGTTTTTGGACAAAAACTAAAATCTGTTTGTTTCTTAATTTTTGTCTAATTATATTTTTATTAATACCTAAATGCTGAACAAAAGTTAGAGAATAATTTAATTTTATAAATTAATTAAGTTATTAATTTTATTTTAATCTCTTACAAAATGATATATTAATAAATATTAGCCACAATTCATTATATTTTATTAATAATAATTAAGCAATAACTTGTAATATTCAACTTGTAAGGTAATATATGTTTATTAATGTATATTTTAATGATTGGCTGCTTACTTTTTCTTTGTGGATGCAAACTATATAAATGTTTGATGTTAAACAGACCATCTTATGTTATTTATATTTAACATGTTATTAATTTAAGTATAAACTCATTCTTGGGTCTTAAAATTGGGACTTGCTTTTTACCCATCCTAATCCCAAATCTCGATTAGATAGAATCCAAGGGGAAAGAACCAATAGATTAGAACAGCCGCCAGTTGTGAGTCGACCGACAAAGGGTAAGTTGTAAATAAAGATACGATATTTAGGTGGGGAAGCATCTCTGATTTCCTGTGGTGAGAGATAAAAAGAGGAGTAAACCTTATCCAAATCGCAAGTTGAAGCACTTTAAACTTTGTTAATGGCAAAGTATGATCAGCGGTGTTTCAAACGTGGATAAAAAAATAACTAAAGCCGCACGAGGAATAACTACCAATGGATAACTTTGGGCCGACATCCATGATGCCACCGCCTAGTCGCGATTAGCTCTGTATAATAATGATTATTTTGAGCAGTAATATCATACTCATGTAATTTTAACCCATATGTTAAATAAAAAATTATAACTTAAAATTTTTAATTAATATTAAATTGTCATAAAATTAAAATTAATTTTATAATTTAAAATTTAAAAATTTTAAATTTATAAAAATTAAGTGATCAATCAATATTTTAATAATAAAAATTATTAAATTAAATCAAACTAAAAATTTATTTTAAAGATCAGATCAGTTAACTACTAATATCTGTATCTAAATGTGTAAGATTCTAACTCCAATAAAAATTTCAAATTAACTATCGAATACTTCTCTTTTATCAATAATTTGACTTTCTAGATACTGAGTTATATTACTTATTTTAGTGAATTTAATTTCTAAAATTAAAAAACCAACCCGAAGGCAATAAAAGAAGTGTATTTTCTCAACGTGATAAAATAGGTAGCGGACGTAATCCTAAATACAATTCCCCTAGTCCTAGTATATAATGTAACATGTCATAAGCCATTCCAGCTGGACTAAGAGAGAGCGCGAGTCCAAATGTTTAACACATCAGCGTCATCGTGGACTAGGCTGGAAGACAAGCTGTTCGAGAGGGCACTGGTGGCGTTCCCGGAGAACACACCGGAGAGGTGGGAGAAGATCGCCTGCCAAGTTCCGGGCAAGAGTTGGGCAGATGTCAGGCAACATTATGAAGAGTTGGTGAGAGATGTGGTAGAGATTGAGTCGGGGCGAGTTGAGTTGCCCAGTTATGAGGGGGAGGAGAAGGAGGAAAGAAAGGCATGGTTTGGATTGAAGGGAAAGGAGAGAGACACAGAGAGGAGGAAAGGTATTCCTTGGACTGAAGAAGAGCACAGGTGAGTCAGGATCCAGACACTAACTCTTTGATTTCTGATCTTTATTTCTTCCATTTGATTCTAAGACATTCTAGTTTTGTTTCTTACACGCTAATCATACCATAAATCACATTACTGATGATAATCATCCGATTTTGTGGCTCCTAACCCTCTACTTTTATCCTTTTTCTTTACACTATTAGCCGTCTGAGGCACGGAACTTCAAATGAACTCTTTTTTTTTTTAACTTGTTTTACAAAATATGATCGACTCGTATTCGTCTGTTGACCACAGTTTTGTTACTAATTAACCACAGAAAATGTAGCACTAGCACCTTGTTTAGATGCTGGAATTTAAAAAAATGGCAAGTGTTGTTAAAAATGTATTGTTGGACTTGGACTTCGACAGGTTGTTTTTAATCGGATTGGAGAAGTATGGGAAGGGAGACTGGAGGAGCATCTCGAGAAACGCGGTGGTGTCAAGAACACCAACCCAAGTGGCCAGCCACGCCCAAAAGTATTTTCTACGTTTGAACTCAGCCAAAAAGGAGAAGAAAAGGTCCAGCATACACGACATAACCGGGGGCTCGACCTCGATTCACGATTCCAGTTGGGCCATGTTCATGGATCAAACTGGGATTAATCAGTTG
Organism: Erythroxylum shatona; assembly: GCA_027568895.1. Lineage (NCBI taxonomy): Eukaryota > Viridiplantae > Streptophyta > Magnoliopsida > Malpighiales > Erythroxylaceae > Erythroxylum > Erythroxylum shatona. The sequence goes on along the minus strand of JAOSBK010000008.1, from coordinate 40,290,089 downwards.
GATGACGAGATTCAAATCCGCTCCGCATGTCAAGGGTTTGGGTTTACCATGTAATGCGATGGAATTATAAAAGTGAAGGAAACCTTGAAAATGTAAAGTCGTATGTAACTGGGAATACACATAATTGCTGCGATACACAAGGTGTCAGTACGAAAATGTCAAAAAAGATGTTGGTATTCTGATACGGATTTACGAAAAATAACTTTTAAAAACATAATTTAATGTTCCTCCCCAAACATCAAGAATAGGAAAGTGCATAATTAAGAAAGAAATGAGGAAAATGCCTCTTAAATTACTTGTATGAGGCAATGTGAATTGATACTACCGATTAATATCAGATACTATTTCGGATAATTTTTTAAATTTATAAAATAATCTTTAAATTTTTTAAAATTAAAAATAGTTCATTTTCATATTGTACAATTGTATTATATATTTTTAATCTTGTCTCTAAAAATTATAATAATAAATAATAATCACAATTTTAATTTAATTTATAAAATTAATTTAATAATTATTAATAAATATAATTAAATTCAAAATATATTTTTAAAATATATAAATTTCAAATCAATTTTGATTTAATAATTAAAAATATATAAAATAAATATTATTTATAAATAATAATTTTTAAATTATCTATTTTAAAAATTAAATATTTTTATTAATACTTTATTAATAAATTATATAAAATATTAAATAAAAATAATTTATTTTAAGTTTTATTTAATTTATACTTATTATTAGTAATAAAAATATTTATTATTATTTTAAAAATAAAAAATTCACAGTAATTATTAGAAAGCCTAACTCAATCCCAAAAGCTAGCTCATGAGGGGGAGATTTGCACACTATTATAAATTATTGAATGCTCTCATACTTGTACGACGTGGGATTCCTGACACATTCCTTCAACTCAGAATAGGGCTGGACATTTGATGAGTATTGGGCAAAGGAATATAGCCGGATACCGTATCAAACCATCGAGATAAACTGGCTTTGATACTATATTAGAAGGCCTAACTCATCCCAAAAGTTAGCTCAAGAGGAAGGGGTTTGCACACTATTATAAATTGTTGAATGCTCTCATACTTATCTGATGTAGAATTCTTGACACACACCCCTCAGCCCAGAGCAGAATTGAACATCTAATGAGCATATTGAACAAAGGAACAAAACCAGCCACCGCCCCAAATCATCGAGACAAACGGGTTTTGATACCATATTAGAAAGCCTAACTCATCCCCAAAAGCTAACTTAAGAGGGAGAGTTTTGCACATTATTATAAATTGTTGAATGCTCTCATACTTATCTGATGTAGGATTCTTGATACACTCCATCAGCCTAGAGTATGACTGGATATCTGATGGGTATATTGAGCAAAGAGACAGAGTCGAGTACCGCCACAAACTATCGAGATAAACGGGTTTTGATATCATGTTAGAAGATCCAACTCATCCCCAAAAGCTAGCTCAAGAGGAGGTTTGCACACTATTATAATTTGTTGAATGTTTTCATACTTTTTCGACGTGGGATTCCTAACAATAATTATAAAAGTTGAAATAAATAAAAAAATTAAAAAAAATTTAAAAAAAGGAAAAGGAGAGGTAGGAAAAAAGGAAGGAGATTTTAAATTTTTTTAAAAATTTTGTAAAAAAATATGCTTATTTTTTAAAATTTTCAATATCAGCTTGCTTGAAAGTAAATTCCAACAACCGATGTATAAAATTCATTAGACATCATATTTGCTTAATTTCACATGATTTAGAATTTGATTTAGAATTTAGAATAAATGTATCTGAATGAAGCTCCAAATAAAGATATTATTATCATTACATTTATTACACAGCGGTGTCTGCTCTTGAAGTTTCTGGCGGCTAGACAAAGTTGAATAGATGTAACGAAGTACGTATGATGGGGTCCTAAATGAATGCTAGCTGACTCTTCCCATTTGCTCTATTCAAATTTGAATCTTCTCCAAGCTTGGAATTTTAAAATCCATGGTAAACAAACCAAATAAATTTTACAAATTTAAAATTTATATTTCAAAATTGAGTTATATGTTTAATGAAGTAAGATAATTTACATTTCTTAAACACAATTTCTTAAAAATTTAGAAAACTCATATAGAGATGTAAAAATTTCAGACAAAAGATAGAAAATTATTCTATAATTTATGAGATTGTATAAAAATTTTAATTTTTTTTATTTTGTATAAAATTTTTTTTCTTAAACTTCAATTAAAATAATAATAAAATATATGCAAATTTAATTAAACTCTTAAATTTAAATCGAGCTAATTAAATATGATACAAATAAATAACTTATGAAGAATTGAGTTGAGTTATTATGTTAGTAATGTTTGATTAATACTGGTAAAATATTGATATCGCGCTTGCTTTATTATTATTTTAAAAAGAATTTTTTAAAATTAAAAATTTTGAATATTAATTCTTTAAAAAATTTAAATCTTACAGTATTATATTTCTTTTAACTAAACATTTTATAATTAGAGATTTTCATCCTAACACTTTTTAAAGGATATTAGGGGGGATCTTCCTCGTCTTTTGTCAATTCTTTATGCCTAATTACATGAAGTTTTCCTTTGACAGAAGCCATACCAGGTGTACACATGTTGACGAAGATCGTGACACCGACTTAAGAAAGCCAGCAAATGACAAACAAAAGACACAATCGACACTTTTTTACAGCTTGATTGCACCAGCCAAGCACCCCATGTGCTCATGAAAGAGCTCTTCAGGTTATGGGGCCTCCATAATGGCAGTATCTTTCAACGAGTGGATCAGGCGTTTTAAACACACTGAAAGTGCCAAGCCCAAAAGCATTTCTAGGGCCACATGTCAAAAAAAGCAATAATCAGTTAAATCACATGACCACGACCTCAAAGTAGCTTCAACAGTGACCTGAGAGTCCTGACCTTGCGTACCAGCTTTTTGTGGCGGACCTACAACCACCGCCAGTTCTGATTTGCATTGTCTTCGTCCACAACAAACAAGAAATAAGCAGAACACAAACTTAAGTCGCAAACAAAAGAAGAGAAGCTTTTTGAGATAAGCGCATTAACGTAGCTCTCAACGGACTGATTTATGACATTTGAACTGAACAAGTTATAAGATTTTCTATATAAAATTTTGAGTTTTCAAAGAATAAAAGGCAAAAGACCTATCGGGCCTAACCCCATTGATCTCAAGCTTGATCAAACTCGGGCCAAATTGTCATCTTTAGATATTCCCATTGTAATCACAATTTGATAGAGTAGAGTTTTAATGGACCTACGATCCTGTTGTTATTTCCTTCATTTTCAGAAGTTTTCACTTAAAAATTATACTATTCTCCTTCTACTCTCTTACTTACTACTATATTATTTTTTAAGGTTAATTACTAAAAAAACATAAACTTTCCTCAATTTTTTAATTATAACTTTATTATCAAAATTTTCAATTTTTTTCAATTTTAACCCAAACTTTAAAAAGTAGCAATAAAATATTTAGGCTTTCAATTTTTTTCAATTCTATCTGGCGTTATCTGTTGTTTTTCCCATATCCTCAGCCACTTTTTTCTATTTATTCTTCTGTCGTTTTAAACTATTCTCACATTACATCATACTATATTAATAAAGTCATCAGAGCTGCGTAATCTAATTTAGATCATTTTTAAACTTAACGGAAACATTAACGTTAGGTTAGGATTGAAAAAATTGAAAACTTGAGCATTTCATTGCTATTTTTAAATTTCAGGCTATAATTGAAAAATTGACGAAAATTCAAACTTTTTAATGTAATTAACCTTATTTTTTAGCACCCGTTTTAATCAAATAAAGAGATAAAAGTATATCTTTCACTTTATTATATTATATTCAACAAACTTTTGTCCTAAAAATAATGTTTAACTATAACAATCCAAGTAAACTCAAAGAAAAACTCACGCATCAAAATTACCACATAACGTAGTATGAGACAGAAATAAGCGTTGTAATCTTATAAAATTATTATTCTTAAGAACGAAATTACTTTTTATTTATCTATTTTTTATTTTCGAATATTTAAGTTATGGATTTAGATATTTGAGTTATTAATCAATACAACATTGTTTTAGTTAGTTGTACCAACATAATATTATCTTTTATCAATTTAGTTAAGCTTAAATCAA
>JAOSBK010000008.1:40266466-40281312 GCA_027568895.1 Erythroxylum shatona | reverse complement strand
TAATATATTATTAACAAGTCATAATGTTAATACATGAATCACAAATATCCATTGGCCTAGGGCACACTACTAACAAGTAGTTGATTCTCTTAAGGACTCATTGTCTAAGTTCACTAAAGAAAGTGAGAAACTACAAAACATGTTACAAGCGCAAAAGAGTTGTAGTAATGGGTATAGAATCAAATATAGTCATGATAATGCTTATAACACTTAAGAAAACTTTTATCAAAGTTGTGCATTTATGTTTACTAAGGCTCCAATAAATCTTAAGTCTTCTTCTTCCTTCAAGTCTCTTCCTTTTTCTTCATTCATTCTCTCTTTCTATTCTCCTTTAAGAGTGTCATACACTTCTCTTACAAATCGCCTTCTTTTCTAGCTCTTAAACCCTAAATATATATATATATATATAATTTTCATCCATGCCTTATTGTGTGGAATTCCATCCATGCCTTTAATGAGATTCTCTACACTTATATCTTCCTTTTGTCCTCAATTGCCCATCCATCTTTTCTTCTAATTTTCGTTATAAATTTTTAGATATTTTATCACTTATAGATACACTAATTATTGCAAAATCAATTTTTTCTAATAATTGCAATCTATTTCAACTCTATTGTATTTTTCTACAATTTATTCACTAACATCAATTATTCTTGATCTTTGCTCAAAGAATTTTATATTACCAAATTTATCATCTAATTTTCACTTCCCTTTTAACAAGTCATAACTATACAACACATATATTAAACTTAATTTAAATCTAGCACACAATTTTGACTAATCATAATTTCATTTAAAACATACCTTCCTTACACCATAACTCACACAAAAATTCCAAGTACCACCACCTTTCCCATAAATTCATTTATACTTAAATCAACATTCTAGCTTCATGTTGAACATTTTCCATATTCACTTCCTATAACCCCCAAATTAACCTCCAAGTTAATGCACTCTTAGGACTTAATCACTCTTATACAATCCATATCACACTAGTCTTACCCCATAAGGTTTCACAAATTTGTTTAATCCCTTAGTTATATGCATGTAAACCATATATAATCCTTTTAAATCCATGTTTTAACCCTTTCCTCATTCAACTTTTATTTATCCTCTCAAGACCAATTACCATCTGCTACTACATACATTACCTTTTAAAAATAGGCTCCCATCTATATGTATCATCTCTTAACTTAGAACATATTTCTAGCCATCCTTATGCATTTACACAATTCAAAACCATTATCAAATTTTAAAGAACTATTAGGTGCACTTTGAAATGGACCAAACCAAACCAAATAATTAAGGATACCTATTAGGAAGAAATAACCAATTTCATCTTCTAACTAAAACAATCGCAATAAAGAAGAGGCATTTCAACAAACACCTAATATGCATCAAATAACCTTTGCAACATCACAACAAAATTTCAAAACTCAACCTTCTAACACTAACATTTCAACCTTAATTCTTCTTACCCATTCACAAATTACTCAAACATATCAAACAAATCAAAGAAACAAACAAAATTACTTAATAAAAAACCTAAACCATTTGCAATATACCTCATGAAAATGCAACGATTGTGGGAGAAGAGGACGAGCAAAGGAAGCGTTGTCGGAGGAGAGGAGATGACACGGCAGGGAGGAGAAGAAAATCGATCCAGACCCGACAGGGGTGGGGAGCCAGTTGCGTCTTTCTTTAAACTTGACTAAAACAAACAACGTCGTTATGTTTAAGTTAATAACATTCAATCGCAAGGAGACGACGACGTATTGGTTTAAAATTTACCGACAGAATTTGATGTCGCTAATATTCCATCGATATTGTCAAATCTTCAATTCTCTCCCAGTTTTTCCTACCTTGTTTACAGATAGTAATTGGTTTGTTGCTAATCGAAAATTTTCCGGACAACTTTTCCAACGGTAATTGGTCCGTCGCTAAGCAAAAATTTTCCAAACAACTTTTCCGACGGGTGTAAGAGATCTATTAGTCATTGGCAGCGGTTTCTTTACCGTCGATAATTTTCTGTCGCTAATTCATACTCTTCTTGTAGTGGGGCTAGTAAATGGTATACACTGAGATTGTACTCTAGGCTCTCGTTTACCTGTGGAGCAGCATTTGTATACATTTGTTACAGGTTAATAATATTTAATTTTTCAAAAGAAACATTATTTTGAAGTTGGTTGTGTTAGGTTAGAAGTGGGATTTTTTTTTTTGGTCAAATTGAAAATTTATCTAACATATTTTTTCTTTGAAAAATAATCTAACGTCAATTTTGATAGTAGTATAGACGTGCGTTTTTAATATTGTTAGTGCATTCTGCAACTTAGTTGTTAATACAATATGTAGTTGCATCTGACTTTTTCTTTTAACATAGGAAAACATAATTAAAGAATATGTCTAGAGGCGGTTCTTTCTGACATATAATATATCTCATTCCCATTACCAAACGAGAGGAAGAGAGTGGAAAAAACGACGTTGAAATTAGATTCACAATCATTGTGTGAGTTGTGACATAATTGTCAGGTCATAAGTATGAACATGATGCTGTTGACCTTAATGTATAAACGTTCAAAAGAAAATACTATTATGAAGTTAGTTGAGTGAGGTTAGAACTTAGGCATTTTTTTTTGGTCAAATAGATTTTTTTATTTAACATAAATTTTGATATAGTACAGACATGCGTTTTTAATAATGTTAGAGCATTTTGCAACTTAGTTGTTAATACACAATATGTAGTTGTATCTGACTTTTTCTCTTGTGATTGCTTTTCACGATCTTAGTTGTCAAGAATTTTCAATAAGATCCAGATTCGAAATGTTGTGCATAGAATAGATCAACTGTTTTTTTTTTTGGTTAAGCCACGAGGGTTCTAAGAGAGTCCCAATTATAAAAAGGCGCCTGCCATATATCAACTGTTAATAAATGAGTAGCAATTTATTTTTTCCGTCTATATTTATTATGATCTGAAGCATAACATCCTTATCATTCACCGCGACACACTTAGCTCAAGATAGCCAAAAAGTTCACGCTTCAAAGACGAAATGGAGATTCAAGTAGAGTTGATATCTCGAAGTATGGTCAAGCCTTCTTCTCCTACCGCCGACCATCTTCGACGCCATCACCTTTCTTCCATTGATCAGCTGACGTTACCAGTGTTTATGCCCTGGCTAATCTTCTACCCTAGCAGTTCCGCAGCTAACAACATTGAAAGATACGAGCGTGTTAAGAACTCTCTGTCCAAGAGTTTAAGCGTATTTTATCCCCTCGCAGGACGCTTACGAGAAAACTCGCACATAGACTGCAACGATGAGGGCGTCATGTTGATGGAAGCTGGAGCTAAATGCACGATCCTGGACATTCTCCAGTCTCCATACACCAATATTGGTCTAGAAAAGTTGGTAGCCTTTAAACTTGGTGAAGCCAGCGACATGGTTGCTGCTTTCCAGGTGACGTACTTCGAGTGTGGAGGGATGGCAATTGGAGTTAGTATGGCACACAAGGCAGGAGATGCCTTGTCAATGGTGAGTTTCATCAACCACTGGGCTGCAACTGCCCGTGGTGAACAAAACATAGGTCTGCCTTATTTTGCCTCGGACAGGTTCTTTCCACCAATTGACATGTCTACTTTTGAAGCAAAACATGGAGGTGAGCAAAGTAAAATTGTGGGTAAGAGGTTTCTGTTCAAAAGATCCGACATAGCTGCTATCAGAGACATGTATGTTGACAGTACTGACAACCAGAGACGCCCAACAAGAATCGAGGCGTTAACAGCTTTTATCTGGAGCAAATTCTTCGCCACAACTCAAGATAACGAGGATACCAATAATAAAACCTTTTTGATCCATCATCCAATAAACTTTCGTCCGAGGATGGACCCTCCTCTCTCTGAAAACAGTTTCGGGAACATAGTTATGCAGCATGTTGTAGCAGTACCTAACCTGCAGGCGGATGACAATTGTCGTGGGATTATAAGGCAGATGAGGGAAGCAATTAAGAAGGTGGACGCGAACCAAGTGAAGAAACTTCAGTCAGGCGACGAGCTTCTGAAAATGGCGAAAGAGAAGCTCGAGAGGGCAACAAAGGAGGAGATAGTGAGTGTGGATTTTTCTAGTATTTGTGGGTTTCCGATATATGAAACTGACTTTGGGTGGGGAAACCCTGTGTGGATAGGAACAATATGCTGGCCTGCGGCTAAGATATTTATTCTACAGGATTATTTGGAAGGTGGTATAGAGGCATTAATTCACTTGAAAGAAGAAGATATGGCCAAGTTTGAAAAGGACCCTGAACTTGTTGCACTAACATCTTCAACTCCGGCGGGAGTGCCATCTGCATCGTAAAAGCGGTGCCCCAAATCCCACCTATCTCCAGGCTTTGAGTGTTTAACAATGTCTAACTTGCCGTATCTCTTTTTATCTGAATGTTGTGTCTGACGTTTTATTACTAGTTAAATCACGTTATGTTTGTATTATTTACACCTATTTCTTAAATGGACATCAAATATTTGAAAGGTAATTCAATCGTACTTGCCTCCTATGTTGGTTATGCCTAGGTAATGGATTTGGTTGTAGTTTAATAATAATAATTTAAATATATTCTTTATCTTATACATGTTTGAATGTATATGATAAAATCTACATAATAAATATCCGTTACAAATAAAATTATAATAAGATTATAATTGTGAGATTCATATTGTATTTATGTATTATTCTAAATTATTCCTAATCATTGCTCTATTAAGACTAGGCATTAATAGAACATAAAAAGGCTAGCATACATTATATTTTTCTTTATGAAGAAAATAACTGATCTCATAGGCTAATGCGTGGAAATATTTAAACAATTGTGTTAGTGCTTATTAGAGTACAAATTTACTAAACTGACCCGATATGAGAAATTCATTTGTAACATTATAAATGAGCTTTTAACTTGAGATCTCCAAAGTTATCATGTATAAGAGTTGCTATGTTTTGATACTACTTATGACTTATTTAATCATGGGTTATTCAGTCGATAGTTATTGGATAAAGCATAAACTATATGGAGTTAGTTGTGTGATCAAGATAGGATTCATCACCCTAAAGTAATCAGGGAGAATGTTCAGTTATTCTCGATTATTATTAATTCGGGAAATCTTTAGTCAAGGTGGAATGACAATTTGTAAATTATTTACAAATGTCATTAATTAAACCAATAGCTAATAGTAGAAAACTAATGATTAAAGATGAATTAAAAGGAGTTTTACTTTATCTAATTCTAGTTATGAATTATATTTACAATTTATAATAATTGTCATCATATTTGAGAATCTAATGAGTCTCACATAAAGAACGGGTTAAAGAGAGTAAAGATATTTTAATCAAGTAGGACTTGATTGTAAATTTTAATAAACTTTATGATTAAATATAATATATTTAATAAATAAGGATCAATATGAGATATTGAATCTTATTTGGGCATAATTGACATTTAATTATAATTATTTGTAATTCTAATTAAAGTTTAATTAAAATTAGAATTTAATTTCAATTAAATTATTAAAACGTCCAAAACTTATGATAAATAGTCTTAAACTTCAATGGAGTTAACACCTCTTACTTAACCATTTTTGTAGGAGTTACAGAATTCTCCTAGGTTAATCCCATAGAGATTAAATCCGGTTACTTTCCTAAATTATACCAATATATAAAACATGGGGTTTGGTTCAATTCAAATTAGAAAACAAAATAAAATTGAATCTATAAAGACAACTCAAATTAAACAACGATAAGGAGATAAAATTGATTATTGATTTGAAATCCGGTTCTTTGGTTTAAACTCAGCCTAAGCACAATTTCACATATGTCATTAAATTATCGTCTTCACACCTCTCTTTAGACTATCGATCATAAATTAATAGCAAGCTCTGTTAATCCCAATTTTTCCTTAGGTTGTAGTTAATTAAAAAGAGCTCGTTAATTAATCCTAACTATTGGGAAACATAGAACAAGCTCTTTAAACTTATCCAAACAACCGCATTACAAGTGAGAAAAACAAACCAATTTAAGCAATAATCACACAAGCTTGGATTATTTAACTTATGTTATGTTATCCCTAACAATTTAATATAGTTAGTTGCCACATACGAATTCAAACACAACTATTACATATCGTATTCAAATTCTAGCAATGAGTTTTCATTAAAAACAATTCAATAGAACTTTTAAAACATTCTTACACAGTACCCAATTATTAATCTCAAGATAATGTAAATAATTTGATAAAAAGGAAAGAAAATGATATAGAATGACATATGTTTAAAAATGCTCCTCGATATCGATTGCATCTCTGCATCGGTATTGGGTGGGTTAGCCCTCTATTTTCTCCATCAAGCTCAAAGAATTAGCCAAGAATATATCCATTATAGTTGAGAACTAACCACAAGTGAAGGAGAATACCAACTATTCAGTTCAGCCCAAAAACTCCATTTTATTCTCCAAAAATAAAGAAGAATGAGTTGTTTGTTTTCTGCCCAAAAGCTCCACTCTTTTGCTCCAGTCGACACGTATCTTGCTATATCCATCACCCTCCTTTCTTTATGATAAAAGCTAGCTTAAAATCAGTGGGATAGGTAGCTTAACCCAAGAGAACAGGGTGATCAAGCTCTACACACTCTCAGTTTTTTTCCTTTCTTCTAGGTCTCCCACTCTTGATTTTTTCCTTTGCTCTAGCTCTCTCCCTTGCAACCGACACACACACACACACACGCGCCATGTATTATAAAAAAGACCAAGTTAAGATAATAATGATACAGGTGTCTAATGGTGAGGCACATCCCATCTAGTTGCCTCCCTACTTTCGGTTATATTTTTCTAGCTCTTGCACTCTATTTTTTCCTAGTCGACACTCTCTTTTTACTTCAGCCCTCTCTCCTCTTTTACTTCAACCTAGCCAACACCTTATATCCCTCACACCATCCAAATGCTAGGTTTTCTTTGAAATGGATAGGTTTCCTTTTTTAGTTGCCCTCGCATGCTTCAGTCACACGTGACACACACCATGTCCTTTTCATCTCTAAAAGCTAGGTTTTTAATGAGATAAATCAGTTTTGGTAACATTACGCATGTGTCTTCTTTTTTGCTTCATATTATAGCCACAGTTTCATTCTTCTTTTAGGAACCAATGCACACACTTCACTTATATTAAAAACTAGGTTAAAATCATGTGATAAATGGACAGCTAGCATAATTCTTTTGGTAGTGTAATTCATGTTATGACTATGGTCTTTTTAAATTAAAATGTTACAAATACCTCCATTTTTATGATCTATCTTGTCTCTTTTTATTTTAGTTTTTTCTTCTTTTTGCTCCATGAAGACAACAGAGTATGGACATTGAGAAGATGGCTCGATAAGTATACTTTTGGGTCACTTTAGCTCATTTACTTTTGAAATGTACCTAAAATCAAATATAAGCTAAAGTGAGTATCCTAAGCGTTTTAAGACATTAATCACTAAGTGTAATGGATTAAATGTATAAAAAATTAAGCAACATTTCAGGCTACGTTGGTTGAGTTGGATTAGTTTTGAAAATGATTCGAATGATACTACAAGAATATGATCAAGCTTCTGAATAAGGTATGAATTAAGATTCCACTTTATTATGATTTATATGTTAATCATTTTATATAATTAAAGTGATCTTAGTTTTTAGGACGATTTTAAAAACCAGCATTTTCCCAACACTCTAGTCAAAAGCTCACTACAACAAAACTAACATTTTGTTACTTTTTTGGCGACAATTTTAAAAACGTTGCTAATAGTAAGCTTTTGGTGACGATTCCCAAAATCATCAACAAGAGTCCAACTTTTTGTGACTTTCTGCCATATCGTCATTAAAAGAATCTTCTAAGGTCTCACGCCACTACTACCCTCTTTCTAAGTCATATGGACCTCCTATTTTTTATCCTCTGTTATAAAGATCCTCAAAAAAGGAGTTAAGTGGTTATCCACCCTAGTTGAGTTATTTGCAGGGAGATGCCCAACCTTCTGTGTAGCATCCCATACCATGGGGTATATACCAGAATATCCTGAGGATATTCTAGTACATAACCTATAATAATGGCATGTTAGAGCAGTAACTACAATCCCTTAATCATGGCATCATCATAAATACATAAATGTCACCATAATTGAAAACTAAATCCTCATTTCATTTCATAAAAAAAAAACTATTTATATGCATTGTAGCTTTTAAGCAACTTCCAAATATGTACAATGATCCAAACCTAATACAAAACATGCTATATGAAAGAGGAATTAATGAAAAAGTCTAATTAATTCCTTCAGTCTCAGCTGATCGACATTTGAGCCATTCTTCTTCATAAAAGTATAAGAATTATGCTTTTTGTAGAGTCTCTCTGTTGCTAATGTCCTCTCTTATTCCTAAAATATCAATGTTGCAATTTTGATGAGTTTTGCGAACTAGTGATGTAACCATCCTTGATGGTTCACGCAATTCATATCACATATCAACACATGTAAACATATAATTCACATCTTTTCATTTAGCATATAACATATCCCATTTTTATTCAAATACATGACCACATTATATTTCAGTCAGTCAAACACATGTATAAAGTGTATATGCAAATGCTTATGAGGCTCACTTTCAATTTTTACATTGTTGTGACTGAGTACCTAAACTGTCTCATATCCATTGTGGATACCGGGCTCATTAAGATTGTCCTGTATCCATTATGGATACTAGGATCATTAATGTTATCCCTTCTGTTGGGGATACATGACTCATTAAACAAATCCTTTGGCTGTTAATCACAATCTGAGCTTAAAGCTCATTTTTAGTGGCTACTCATGTCATAACTCTCATTATCTGATTTTGCATTCACGTAATGGAATGCATCACTTATATTTGATCAATCATTCACAATTTAAATCTCAATTATCATTGGATCTTAATCCGACATTCAAAACCATATTGAGGAAACACATAGTCAGTACAAATTCACATTCAAGGTGCATTTCAAATATCACAATCCTAATCATATTTTTCATTGGACCTTCAGTGTGCGGAATCAACATGATCCAATTCATAATCATAAACAATTCAAAATATAATTTAGTGAATTAAATAATTAAGTGAGACTGTCTAGTTACTCACAAATCTCTCCAAAAAGCTATTACCTTGAAGTTTCAGCAATGTCTGGATGATGGCGCTCTAAATGCTCTTCTATATCATACAAAACACATTTATATATATCACAATTTTGAACAATTGTATAAGTATTCGTTTATGCACATCTATGTATATGAAATATGTACAATGCATGTTCAATGACAATCCTAGGTATCTTATCATTATTCTTGTCACAATATCATTCGTATGTAAAAATTCACATAAGTTAATTTGTACTAAGGGTTTAGACCACAATAAAACAATTTGAAACTAATTTCATAACCCAATTGATCATTCCAGATTTTTTTAAAAGAACATACTTTCGGGTCCATTTTGTATGATCATTCTGACAAGAAAATTGGAGTTATTAGGTAATACTTTCTTCTATACAGTTGTTCCCTTATGTCTTAGTTTCAAATGACACCAAGATCATCAATTTGATTCAATATACTGAAAGTTATACTCAAAACATTTCGGACTATTCTTAAACTGTAACAATGCTCTATACTCAATTTCAAGCCAGATTTTGGAACTCTTATATATAGAATTAAAAATCGATTTCTTCACAAAATTTGTATTCATATGTCTCTAGTTTAATATAAATTAAAAATCACCATATTTTGATATCTACACATCAAAATATGGCCAAAATACCGAAGCATGTTTAGTAGTGAAAACACTCCATTTATCATATTCCAGCACACTTTATCATTTTCATTCTAAATTCATCAATCAATCTTTTCCGAGTAAGTTCATATGGATAAAAATTTTTATGGAGAGAAAAACAAATGTGATAAGATTTTTTTGATTTGGAAGTTGGGAGAAGAAGTTATAGCCAAAAGAATGAAAGATGTTCAAAACTGTCAACTATCAGTATGCCTTCATTGTCACGATTATGCACTTCCAATTGATCCTCCTATGTTACGATCGTGCTTATGCACGATTGTGCAATCCATTCATGACCCTTTAGAGTCACGATCATGCTTGTGCATGATTATGCACTACCTTTTATTCCGACTTCTTCAGCTCTTCCCAAAATATACCTATGAGTTGATTTTACATGGCCATTTTGATAAGGAAAATGATGGGTTTAGGCAAAACATTCTTCAAAAAACTAGAATTACATTAAATGGATGTAAAAAATACTTTTCTCAATGGAGAATTAGAGGAAGAAATCTATATAGAACAACCCAAAGGTTTCATCAAGGCAAGTCAAGAAAATAAAGTATATCGATTATTAAAATCAATTTATGACCTGAAGCAGTCTTCAAGACAATAGCATATTCGTATTCATAACGTAATCATTTCGTATGATTTTAAAATGATCAATGAAGACCATTATGTGTATGTTAAGAGATCCAAAGATAAATTCATGTTTTTATGTTTTTACGTGGATGTTTTGTTGATTGCTTGTAATGACTATATGTTTCTTACGTAAATCAAAGATTAGTTATTATTTGAATTTGAAATGAAAGACATGGGTGAAGAGGCACACATTCTTGGAGTCAAGATTTCAAGAAATCGTTTGAAGAGATTGTTATCGCTTTCACAAGCGATGTACATTCAAAAAATTCTTGAACGATTCTATATGCAAGATTGCAAACTAATTGATAATCCTATTGCTAAAAATAAAGGTCTTAGTAAGAGAAATTGCCTGTCAATACCACAAGAAAGGGAACAAATGAAGAATGTTCCCTACTCTAGTGCAGTTAAAGTCTTATGTATGCAATGATGTGCACAAAACCAGATATTTGTTACGCTGTTAGGATGCTGAGCAGATATCAATAAAATCCAGGCCAAGCACATTGGAAAGAGGTGAAGAGAATAGTGAGGTATCTAAAGGGAACTGTGGACTACGCATTATGTTATCAAGGCAATGATCTATGTATACAAGGGTATATAGATGCATACTGGGGAAGAGATTTAAATGAAAAAAATCTATCTCAGGATATGTATTCTTACTAAACCATGGAGCAATATCATGAAAAAGTAAGAAACAATCTTGCATTGCGTTATCCACAATGGAAGCTAAATTTATAATATTCTCAACTATAGTACAAGAGGCTGTGTGACTTCATCGATTCTTAGTGCATTTGGGAGTCATTAAAAGTGAAATTAATCCAGTGACCATCAACTATGATAGTCAAGCTACAATCACATATACAAAGACTCAAAATTTCATTGTAAGACAAAGCACTTAAATACCAAATATAATTATGTGAAAGATATAGTTATACAAGGAGAAGTGAACATGAGATATACATCTACGTGAGATATGATAGCAGACTCAATGACAAAGCCAATTTCTAAAGATATATACATTGGGCATGTAAAGTCACTAGGACTACGTAGATGTTGAAATGTACTGATAAACTTTTCTCTATGTATGTTCACTCACTCTAATGTCATATGTTTGGATATAATATATGATGAAGATTATACACTGTGTATCATTTGATTCATGAATATATGTGTTTGTGTATAAATATATTTAAGGATGAATCATAAGTATATAAGACAGATTATAGATTAGCCCTCTCACACAGGAAATCACCTCTAGTGTTTATGCTCACTAGAGATGAGGCATATTTAAAGTTTATTATATAGGTGATAATTGAGAGCAAGAAACTTAAACCATAAATGCCACAAAGAAATTGTTTCAATGTGATTTTTAATCACTATATCTGTCTTACGTTGCTATATGTGAGTTTTGAACAATTTTTTGAGAAGATAAATGAACTCAAGTTAAACATTGAGTATATTTGAACTATCATCTTTATGGTATTTCTTGAATGAAAGATGTTCAAGTTAAGCGAAGAGAGTCAATACCGTAGCACATGACTCGTATCATGTGTGCACAACTGACCACAAAAAGGGGATTAATATAAGTCGCAAGATCTCATCTTACATTGTGTGAGACCCTTGAGGTTGAGAAGAACCTCACCATATACCCTTATGACTCTTGTTTCATTCTTGAGAATTGAATTTAAGGTTTGCTACTTTAGATTATTGCCAAAAGATTATGCAAGATGCAATCCTAGGGAATAATTATAGGAAAGTAAATTAAATTTAATTTAAAAAAGAATTGAGACCGGAGGAAGGTTATTTATTTATTTAAGATCAATGACTCGAATGAAAAGTATTCATAGACGGTCATCATTTCTTTGGCAGAGAACTTGACTATAGTCATGACACTAGAAACTAAATGAGACCAATGAAAAGTGAAAATGCGAGATATGACCTAGGGTATAGCATATAATGCTACTCAAGGACACATAAGTCCCAGGATCAATTTGCTAATCAAGATATCATATACTCCTAACAGATATATGGCAACGTACTCTCGTCGTATGCTGTTCACACCAGTTACTGAACAAGTATGAGCACTGCATAGTTTTTTTTTTGTTTTTTAATTAGATTAAAACCCATCATGTGTGAGTGGGAGATAATGAATTAAATACACCCATAAGGGGTATTATGGTAAGTCTAATTTACATAACTACCAAAGGTAGTTAAGGTGTAGTACTTAAAAAACAAAAGAAGACAAAGACATCTTCTTATGAGAAGAACGAAACCTTCTGTAGAGGAAGAAAGGCAGTACAAGTGCTTTAATCAGTGGAGCTACAACAAGAATCTAAGTATATGATTCTTTGTTTTTATATACATACGAAACGATCATGTTTAACATAATCTCTGTGATTGTGTTTT
Organism: Erythroxylum shatona; assembly: GCA_027568895.1. Classification (NCBI taxonomy): domain Eukaryota; kingdom Viridiplantae; phylum Streptophyta; class Magnoliopsida; order Malpighiales; family Erythroxylaceae; genus Erythroxylum; species Erythroxylum shatona. The sequence continues at coordinate 40,268,419 of JAOSBK010000008.1, read as the reverse complement.
ATCTTGATTATTTTCTTACATAGGTATTCCTATTAGCACAAAGAAACCTTATGGATCCGATCCATCATCTACTATGGTTCCCAGGACATATTTCACGACACTCTTTTATGCTTTGGTTAGCATCACAGGGGCATCTTTGGATTATGTACAGACTCCAATTTTTCGATGTCCTGGCTACTTCGACTTGTGTACTATGAGGCTCTGCTACAGAGACATATGATCATTTGTTTTTTTAGTGCAGATTTTCTGCCCTAGTTTGAGGTTCGCTCTTGTTGAAGACCCACACTGCTTGGCCTTCGATTTCTTGGGTTCCCTTTCTTCAGTGGGCTTGCACCTATCTTTGTCGGCGGAAGGATTTTCGACACATGCTTTCACGGTTAGTTCTTTCTGCCACTGTTTACTTTCTTTGGTATGAAAGGAATAATCGCATTTTCAGTAGGAGACATCGATTAACCCACGTCATTATTAAAGGATATCTTTGAGCTCATTTATTCTTGGCTTCTTGGTCTCGAGACTCGTCTTCAGATTCCTGATCTTCAGCGACATATCTGGAGACTATCCACATAATTATTTTTTGTTTTGTTTTGAGACCCGCTTATGGCTTCTTTGCTTTGATTTGAGAGCCGCCTGTGGCTTATTTATTTCTTTGTATATAGTTTTTGAGTACCTTTTTTTGGGCTTTTTTTTTCTTGTATGAACCTTCCCTTTTATTAATCTATTTGTTATTCTCTTTAAAAAAAAAAGTGATAGTGAAGGTCCAGATGAGGACTTTCAAGTAGTGTAACAAGAGCTTATCATTTATGGGCAGGTTACAACCTATTAATTCAATCCTTGACAACTTTCATATATATTGCTCCTCACATCTTATGCTGCCAATAAGCATTGTTTACATAATTAAAAGGATGATGAGAAAAAATCTATAGTAAGGGGATCGCAATAGAAAAGTAAGGACCAAATTTTTAATAGATTGACTTGTGTCAGCCAAAAAAGGAGAGGGATTAGGAACCATCTAATTAGAATCATCACCAAGGCTTTGAAAATGAATAGATAATGGAGGATCCTAGCCAATAGGTGAGCCTTCTACCTGAAGACATAGTAGCCCTTGGACCTAGTGCAAATGCTTAAACTAAGGCACTCAGTTAGGCAATATATAGGTTAAAGTTGGAGATAAAGCTGATGCGAGTTTCTGGAATGACAACTAGACAACTTTAGGGCCACTTAAACATGCTTTTGAACTAGTCATGTTTCACTTATCCATCTCCGAGTAAGCTACCGCCAAAGAGGTCTTAAATAGCAGATCATGTGGGTTCGAAACAATTCTAAGCACTCCTCTTACTACTCTACTTATCAACTTTGTACTTACTCTGGCAAACAAATTTGTCATGCATGGTGGAATAAGAAGTTATCTGGTTACTTTACCAACTCATCATGCATATATATAATGAGAATCCGAGCTGTACGAGTTAGTTGGCAAAACATAGTGTAGTTCAATTAAGCAAATCTTTGATCCTTAATTATCCCCTAGCTTGTTATTAAAAGGAAATTTCTACTATTGATCGAATCAAAGGCTATTTAAACATCCTAACCATACGCACTTTGTGACCAAAAAAATGAAACACTAGAGCATCTCCTTTCAATGTGAATAGTCATCCGAAATCTGGGTTGGAATACTTCATATTAACCATTTCTGTAAGTTGGAATAACTTATTTATTGGTCCTGTCAGAATTTCAAAGACGACAATGGGGATTCCCTTGTTTATAATATCTTTTTAGGACATACAATCTATAAAATCTGTTTGGGTGATACTATCTCCTATCTAAAATAAAAGTTATTTTAGAGGGGTTTTAATTATTGAAAATAAGTGTCGTTCACGATTTTTTTATGCATGTTTATAATTTTATTTTCAAAATTACCCTTTAATTTCTCTCACATCTTAATTATACAGATTATAT
>JAOSBK010000008.1:40253365-40266366 GCA_027568895.1 Erythroxylum shatona | reverse complement strand
TTTATAATTTTATTTCCAAAATTACCTTTTAATTTCTCTCACATCCTAATTATACAGATTATATTTTCAAGGCAATTTAACATGCAATTAATAAGGGTATATCAAACATTTCACTAGCTTTCTTAATAAGTATGCATCTCTCTAAAACGACACTTATTTTGAATAGGAGGAAATACTGTTAAGGAAATAATAAGTCTCACGATAGTAATAGCTCAATGCAGTTAATACAATATGGATTCCTAGAATATATCAAGCAGTGCTACTTTAAGATTACTAATGAGTAGAGGAAAGTTTCATCACTTTCGTCAGATTGCAATAGGAAGTCTGGTTTTTCTATTCTTCAATTAGCAATTTTCTTTTTGGTCATAAATATTACTAGGATGTGCAGGCTCTAGCTCTGGAGTTTGATTTGATACCATACCCCCTTTTGGTTTTCGATTCAAATTCTTCAACTTGGTCAGGTTGTTCTGTATCAACTGTATATTATGATTAATCTATTATTTTTTAATCCAAATTATATTATACCTGTGCTGAGATGTATGATTACCGAATTAATCAAACTTATTTAATTGATTACTAAACTTGTTGAAAAATTTTGTTACAATTTGCATAAAAACTTTCAATAAAAATTATAGTGGATGGCTTTATTCCTATTTTAAAGCTTAAAATAAAAATATAAATTAAATTTCATAAAATTTTAAAGAATTCCTTTAGGAGAAAAGCAATGGATTAATAAAAATTATTCTTACAAAATTCTAGCAAACATAGAAGTAGAATCCAAAAAAACATATAAGTGATTAAGGATGGTAAAAAGCTTCGGGCCCGACCCGATTCAACCATACACAAAGTTAATGGGCTAAGCTTGAGTTGATAGGATGTCGAGTCTGATTTTCTTTTCCTGGTCTGGCTCGAGCCTGAATTGTTGAATATTATTTTGCCTTTTTTAAAAAAATTCAAGTCACTTTAGTAAAAATGACGTTATTTTTTAAAATTTGTGGAGTTTGATTTTCTTTGCCCAGTCTGGCTCGAGCCTGAATTGTTGAATATTATTTTGTTTTTTTATTTAAAATTCAGGTTGCTTTAGTGGAAATGACGTTATTTTTTTAAAATTTTTTAAAAAGTATATATAAACTCCATTTTCTTTTAATTTTTAAAAGTAGTATATACAAAGTCAGGGCCCGATTGGGCCTCAGGCCGAGCTTGGGACGGATTATCCAAGGCCAGCGTAGCCTGAGACATGACAGGAAATATATAAATGATGTCGTTTGGGCAAAAATAATATCATTTTTTAATTCTTTTAAAAATTATATAAAGTCGCGCTGGTCCGCTTGTTGCTATTCCTAAATGCGGAGTTGGCAATTTAGGGGTGAGCATTCGGGTAATTCGGGCTGAAATTTTACTGTTCGGGCCCGGCCCGAATTACCGGAATTTTTTTTATCTTACCCGGCCCGAACCCGAACTTTTTCTTACCCGAGCTTACCTGACCTGAATTATCCGAAATTTTGTTCGGCTTTACCTGAATTACCCGAAGTTGGTTTTTTTTTTATAATTTTTTTAAAAAAAACCCGAAATTTTGTATTTTTATAACTTAATTCGGATAATTGGGCCGGCCCGAAGTTTTTTGGAATTACCCGACCCCAGCCCGAAAATAATTCGGGTAATACCCGAATTACCTAAAATTTGAAATTTTTTTACCCGAACTAATTCGGGCCTGGCAGGGTAATCGGGCCGGCCCGAATAATGCTCACCCCTAGTTGGCATGAGTAGGAAATCACAGCTGTTTTTCCTTATTATTCCTTTTTTTTTTGGGTACAATTAGCTTTTTTTTTTTGTTACAAAAAACACCAGTTATTATTATTACTAGTTTTTGGACAAAAGAAAAAAGAAAAGAAGTAAACAACACCTACTTGACGTAATACGGCAGCAAAGGAAAGAAAGCAAAACCAGGCCTTAAATATATCCAGATTCAGCGTACCATCCACCAAACGCACCATAATTCCTTTTTTTTATTTTTATTTTGGGTAGATCTTTAGATTAGCTTGATATTCCCTCTTCTTATATCTATATATATATATATATATGATTGTGTTTGATGCGCTGACGCTGACGCAGCAAAATGTGGGAATCCATCGTCCTGACGCTGGCGGCAACCGCCGGTAATAACATCGGGAAGGTTCTCCAGAAGAAGGGCACCATCATCCTCCCTCCTCTCTCTTTCAAGTTTAAGGTCATTTCTTTCTTTCTTTCATGTTTAAGAGCCGTCCCTCCTCCCGCTCATTTTTGTGTGAAAAACATCGAGTTCTTTGCCTACTGTTCACGTTCTTGGTCACTTGACTTTGGTAGTTTCATATGAAATTCAGGGCTGTATAGGTTGATTGTTCTTTTATCGAGGCTTGAGTCATTTGTCAATCAGAATCAGATTTTGGATGTTGGGTTCTTGACATTTGGGGAAATTTCCTTGCTCATTGATTCCTGTTCTGTTTATTTTGCTGTGATATTCAGGTCATAAGGGCGTATGCTGCCAATAAAGCCTGGTTGATAGGTTTCTTTATGGATATCACTGGAGCAATGCTGATGCTGAGGGCCTTATCTCAAGCACCCGTAAGTCTGATTAAATATGACCCTACCTTCCTATTTGATTGTTGTTATTGGCTGGAGCTAGCTGCTTTTGTGACCAAAGCATACCAAATGATAATTGCAATCAGCTTCATGAGTCTATTTTCAGCATTTAGTGCTTGAAAGTTTTTATGTTATCGATTGAGCTTGATTCTGAAGTTGTTGTCATTGTTCATTCATTAAACATAATTTAATGTGCATTTTCATTTTGTTTGCGACCTCATTAAGCTTTTTACTCTATTGTATTATGTTTCTTTCATGCAATTAATTCTTACTGTCCTTTGCTAGGTATCTGTTATACAACCAGTTTCAGGCTGTGGACTAGCTATTCTTTCTGTTTTTTCCCATTTTTATCTAAAGGAAGTCATGAATGTCATTGATTGGATTGGAATAACTCTGGCAGGTATAGGTACCATAGGTATGTCCCTCTTGATGATTCTCATGGTTGATATGCTACATCTGGTACAAATCTCTTAAATTTGCCCCCTTTTAAGAAATTTGTCTGAAGATATAATCATTTGTCATGCCATGTATAAACATGAGAAAAATTTCTGTTTGACCTGTAATTTGTGTTTTGTTTTAAACCCTCTTGTAGTTGCAAATTCTCTTTCTGGTTCTGTTAATGTCAAACTTAGGTGCAACATAACCCACTTTTTCTTTTTTTTGCTTTTTTTAATATACTGACACATCAATCTGTTAAAAGGAGTTCAACTATAAACTGTTGCTATGTGCTCTAATTAATAACTTGTTTACATGTTTACTTAGATTTCTCGTTTGTTTTTATACTTTTAGGAGTTGGTGCCGGAGGAGAGGAGCAGGAATCTTCTTCCATCTCTTTCATTCAGTTGTTGTGGCTGGCATTCATTATTTCCATCTCGTTTGTAGGTACCTTATCTTGCACAATATCTTGTATCAGTACTGACATGACTTTGTCATTGCAGTTATTTCCTAGACACATTATAAATCCTGTTCATATCTTTAAACTTATAATCCTGCAAACTTGAAAATAAGAAGAATATGATTGCAAGATAAGGAACTGTGATTGCCTAATAAATGGGAAAGGAAAAGAAGTAAAGTGCGACAGTATAAAGAAAGAATGATTAAGATTGCTAAATTGAGTTAATCTGTTGTTGGATAGAACAAGTGCTGAGTTGGCAGATCTTAAGATTATCTGCATGTGAAAGTAACGGAGGTCCTAGCCATATAACTTTGATTTTCAGTTCTAGTAATGTTAATGTACCTAGTTTGGAATTTCTTCTGAAGGAGCATGTGTTAAGAATTCTTAGTGTGGAAGGTGTACAAATTTGATTGTGAACTTTGAGGTTAATGATGTGGAGAAAGAAGCTAAGCAAGCTGGAAATGGAGCAGCCACAGGTTGTTAATGGGTATTGCTTTGGTCTGCTAAACAGTTTGAACCTATCAATAAAGGGAAGAGGCCATCCCTGTGATGGTGGAGTGACAAGAGTAGTCTTTAAGGATGTGTAGAGTGCAACTTGTAGTCAGGTTTAACTTCGTTCAATGCATGGGAAAAGGATGGCGATTGAAACTTGTTATTTTGGATAGTCTATTTATGTGTATAGTTCGTTGGTAGCATTGAACATCGTTTATAGTAGGACTGCTATATTCTTTTAGCTTTTCCTTCCTGATAAGAGTTTAGCTTGTAGTGGGTTTTATTTACCGTAACTCTTATCTTCATCATATATTTAATTTACTTTTGTTCTCATTTAACAACATGTAGTCTCTGTATGAAATGTTCTAAAGTTTCAAACTTTCATCACTTAAACTTTCAACATTATTTTTAGCCCTTCAATTTTAAAGTAACAGAGTCATGTGCTTGATTCTTGGACTTCCTACTGCACCACTAGATGCCATATATTGATTTAGAACATATAGATATTGAAAAAGTAGTTTAATTTGATTTAGAGACTCATTTCTTCTATAAACTTAACCCAACAATCTACTTTAAAATATTTCTTGTGCCTTGTCATACATTAAAAGTTCATATCTTATACTTAATTTTCAGAAGTCGTAAACTGCCCTCTTTTTTTTCCTAAGAAACATTGCCTGGAAAGACTGTTGGTCTTGTTGCAATTGCTTCATTAAAAAAGACTGCTAAGTGCTGATATTCTCTTTGAACCTGACCTTGGTGAAGCCAAAATCAGAATTGTGTTCTGCCTCATTTCAATGTTATTATGGGACACATTATATAGCAGGATCCCGTATGTAAAGAATTATATTCTTTAAAGCATCTCTATTGTTGGAGGGGCTTTTTAGAATGCTGTGATACCATCTAAGATATATTTTGTGAAACTGAACGTGGTCATATGTTGGATAGGTAGTCCTTAATGGATGGCTTCGTATCTGTAGACATCAACGAAGAGAACAGGAAACGGTAATTATGTGCCTGTTTGTAGTATTTTAATTTCCTGCTGGCTTTGGTTGGTGAACTGACTGTCATTTGTGAGTTCACTTGAATATTTCATGATGCAGATGGAATATGAAGTTGTTGAAGAAATCATTTATGGTCTGGAGTCAGGCATTTTGTTTGGGTATTCTTCCTATCACTTGAATTTGGTGGTTGATGTTTTATGTTTACTTCTGGGCAAGTCCTCCTGTCATATGTATCTAACATGATATGGTCAAATGTAAACCTTCGCTTTATCTTCTCAGTCGCTTAGTCGCCATTGAAGTACATCATATTCAGGAAATGTTGTGCTTAACAAACTAAAAGAAATAAGGAATTTGTGGTTGAACTATTTTTGTGTGAATAATCTCCCTGGCCTTAATGCACAATTGCAAGAGCCCTCCAGTCTTATGTCTATAAAGGGAAGTATAGGCTGTTGCAGTATACTTACTAGTGATGCCATTTTGGCTTGCAATTTGTTAACCAATGATTTGGCTGCAAAAAATAAAACATCAACTGTATGTACATCTCTATTTCCAATAACTTAGTTAGTGGTTGATGATGAATTTCTGGAATGGTTGCAGACTTGCATCTGTGATATCTAAGATGGGATTCATCTTCCTCGAGCAGGGCTTCTCTGCAATGGTGATTCCTACTTGCTTGTTGATTAGTACATGCTGTAGTGCTACTGGATTCTACTACCAGGTATTGAGTTTTGTCTAGATTAAAATTTTTCTCAGGGTGTAGCTGCATCTGAGGTTTGCTTAGTTGTACTAGATTGCATGTTTTGGTTTTACCAGTTTTAACGCATCTCTTTCATCAGTGGTGTGTTGAGTAGATTGAATATAATTCTGTTTTGTTAGCTTTCCATCAACAGAAAGTTGTTTAGTTTATTAATCTAGTTATGGTTCCTGTGTATCAGACTCGGGGTTTGAAACATGGAAGGGCAATTGTGGTGTCTACATGTGCCGCAGTTGCATCAATAGTGACTGGTGTATTTGCAGGAATGGTTGCTTTGGGGGAAAGATTGCCTTCAGCACCAGCTGCTCGATTTGCACTTCTGCTTGGATGGTATGCCGAACTCGTATATTATATTTGTAGTTCATACGAAGCCAGCTTCTTAAAATCTAGGTTGCTACTCTGCCACGTAGTTGTTTAAATCATTTAATTCGGCATCTGTCCATTCATGTTTCTAAGTAGTCCCTATTGATATACAGTGCTTTAAAAGTAAAAGTGACCAATAAGGTTGATACTAGTTCATGTTTGACAGTTAGCATCATTTGAATTGTAGATCTACTTTGGAATAGACTGTGCTTGTCCTACTAATGAAACTCTTGACATGCATAATCCGAACTTGGCTATAATTAGTCTTCTTAACTATTTCATGTGATCAGCGCAGTAATTCAACTTCATGGGGTCAGAAGATTTAGTTCATGTTATTGACTTTGGGATCCTGTACTTGGTTCATTCATTTGAAACAAAATCTATAAAAAGAGTGCTTGGGCATTGAAGTTGTGATTTATAATTTTGTTTTCATGAAATATCATATCAAGAAAATTCTTCTATTGCAGGGTACTTATCATGATAGGGGTGATTCTTCTTGTGAGTTCAACCCGTCTACTGCGACACCTTCCTCGGTCACTGAAAAGCTTTCTAAAAGGTGGTGCCAATCAAAGTTTCAATCTGAGCAGATCTGCGTCAATCCGTGTTAAAGAAGCAAATCCTAGTGCAGTAATTCAGGCTGCTACATTGCATCACCTGATATCCTCTTCAGCTAAGGAGAAGGCTTGAGGAGAGATGGTTTTCATTGATGGTTGCTGCTGGTTAGCACATAGCTAGAGAGCTAAATGGTTTTTGTAGTTAGTCAGTGCTTTTGACACAAGCTCCTGCTCCGAATAATCGCTAAGCCCATTTCGGTCAGGCATTGATCTTGTTGAGGCCATTAGATTATCTGCTTGATTGCGGATATGGAAGTTTCTTGTATCATTCCTGGTGGATGTACTTTACAACAGGCTTTATGATTTTTTTTCCCTGGTGGATGTACTTTACAACAGACTTGTGATTTTTTTTCTTCCGTTTTGCGCATTGCAAAGCAATCGGAGTCATATATTTGAAATACTTTAATAATTTTGCATCCATTTTGAACCAACAATTACTCTAAAAATTTAAATGTTTGAATGTTGTCACTTTATTTAAGTGGTTAAACAAAAAAAGAAGAGCAGTGTTTAATCTTTTTAAGTAAAATAAGTGTGTTATAGTTAAAATTATCATGAAAATGTTGAAATTGATTAATCTTGTGAGGACTTCAAATGGTCAAGCTGAACAGATATAAAGATAAAAGACCCTTTGTTTGATTTTAAGTCCGATGAAAGTCTTTGACGGAGTACCATTAACCATACCATTATATGACGTTGATGAATGCGAGTTTGGATACATTCCGCAAAGATTTCAGGGAAATCATCTGAAGACGGTGGCTCGTGAATCAAAAGCTTTAGAAAGAAACAACTCCTAATAGAAGACTCAGCTCTTGGAATGATATAATGTTGTCTCCAATTTATCTCAGTGATAAATACAAGGACTGAAGCATTTTAAGAGCCTCCTTCAATCTAATAGCTAAAAGCTTAGAGATCACCTTGTAGATTGTATTGCATCATGATAGGTCGAAAACTATGCGTATAGTTTGGATTCTTTGTCCTAGGAACCAAACCTACAAGCGTTTTATTCACCTCTCTGACCGTTCTCCTACTTTTGAAGAACTCTAAGATTGTTTCAATCACTAATTCCACAATTAAGCTCCATACTCTTTGGGGGGAAAAAAAAAACATTGAATCGATTGGCCTTAGAGACTAATTTGGACTCAAGATGAATTCAGCTTCCGTAATTTCCTAGGGACTAAAAGGCCTTACGAGACTAGCTTTCAACTCCTAGCTTATAAAATAATCTATAAATGATTTCAATCCTTCAGTAGTAGGGCTGCCAGCTTAATTCTATCCAATTAAATTCTTATAGAAGTTAAGAGCACTCTCTAATCCTGGCTTTGTCCGTACATGGTTGCCTCTTCTTACCAATTTATTGTTCATATTTCTTTGTGCCAAAATTGTGTTGAAGAAAATTTTGATATCGTTGTCCTCCTTATAGAGCCAATACACCTTAGCTTTTTGCCTCAGAAGCAAATTATTGAATTGAAGCACTTGGTTATAGTCATTAAGAATTATGAATTCTAGAACTCTTAGTCCTTAATTTAGTGGTGTGAATGGTTTGAGATCATAAATCATCACGGATCTTAAAATCTCAGACTTCCTTATAGCTACACGCTTTTATTTTAGTTTCCAAAAGTTGCAGGAGTGTAGGTTTCATCTCTAGGATTTTTTTTCACATCTTGTTATTTAAAAGGGTTATTGAGCCCTTTAACAACCCAATCCAAAAAAGATATATAAGTTGAAGTTTGAAAACTTCCCAGCTTGGTTTTACCAACCTTTTTACCAACTCTTCTTCTTAAAGGAGTGGGTGCCACAATAGTGAACTCATTTTCAAGAGGATCCCCTTCTTGCTCAACATCCTAATTCTGATTAGGAGATGATACTTTTCCCTTTGGGTCTAATCTTCAACTCCTTATTGTACTGGTGAGCTTCATCCGTAACTAAACCATGATCTAAAACTACAAGACTTTTCTCCTGAATGGGAGCTGAGGTCCCATTAAAGACCAAATCTCCTTCCTATATAAGCAACTCCTTATGATTATCCTAACTGAGGTTTGGAGTGATTGTCTCTATCTCAATAGGTGTTTGTTCTCCTCAGTACCCATTAGCTCTTAATATAAACCTAAAACAAATAATTTACTAGTAAGACTCCAACATTTAATATAAGTGGAACATATGACAAAATAATTTCAAAATTTTTTAATTCCCCAACCTTATCTAACTTCATAATTAATAAGATATCCGGGAAATCATCATTTATGTTTCTTTAATACAAATCCTATCATAACCTAGTATATCAAACTTAGATGTTTGACAGTCCAAGAATAGAGGCTTGCCTAAATAACTGGCTAAATAAATTAGACCCTTAATCATCTAATGTTCCAGTTGTACATAATAGAATTTGACCTATAAAAGAAGTTTTTCCACTTTACCTCTTTCTAACTCTATTCCTAGGTGTCGCTTCTGCCTAGACATGGGTTGATCACAAACGTGCCATGGCCCTTGCACAATAGTTGAAACTAGGTCAATATCTATGGAAAATTTGAAGATGAATGCTTCTTCCTTTATGAGAAGAGTTGTCTCTAATTATTGTAAGATCCACTTATGCAAGGGTGGGGTGGAGGGTGGAGGGACAATGATTCCATCAACTAGAGAGTTCTTGAAATGGATGAGTTTGTTCTAATGGGTTTTTGAAGCCATAAACTTGCTCTAGGTTTTAGTTATGCTATTATGACTTTTCTCTACTTCTCACCTTGGTAAAGGGCTATTCTCCTTAACCTAATTAGAAGATCGATGGCTACCTTCTTTATTAATGGGCACAGAGCATTCCTTCTATATTGAGCTAGAAAGAGTAGAAATTCTTCTTCACTGAAGCATGAAGCATCAAAAGGGCTCTTAGATAAGCCTCTTACTGTTGAAGCGTTAGCTTTAACTAAGTTCAGATGGATAGGGAATTTCCCCATTAGGCAAAGCCTCTTAGCAAGAGAATACAGGACTTCATCCATATGAAGAATCTTATCAAAAAATAGAAAATCAATGGAAATAAATAAGGGCAGTAATGTAATTATATTAAAGAGAAGGCATAGTATATCTCACTATTCTTACTGTGCCTATATGCATAAAGAAACCAAGATTTGTTGACTATATCCCCTTAATTAAATAAGTAGAATTAACTCTTAGTAGAATAGATACTTGTCTAGTGCTAATAGATTGTAACTAATTGTTTCTATTATGAGGAATGTCCAAATACACTAGAGTTCACATCTTTTCCTTCTTAGAATATTAATAAAGGAGATTGAAAAGATCTTCAAAAATTACTTATAGTCAGGGAATGCTGAGAGTTCTAAAGGGGTGAAGATGAAGTGGAAAAACCTATCTTAAGTAAGAAGGGGGTTTAGGTTTAGTATTTATACAAGTTACAAACTCAAATCTACTAGCAAAAAAGATGTAGAAGTTATTTAATGACAGAGAAGTAATATGGTCTAAATGGTGCGTGGATATTACCTATCTATGACTAGTTTTTGGAAGCTAAGAATCAGTAAAGAACATTCATGAAGCTTGTTAAAAATGCTAAGACTAAAGGATTAACTTTACTCTTTTAAAAGTATGATAGAGAATGGAATGCAACCTTAGTTCTGGTTCTACAATTGGTGCAACCTAGGACCTTTACCTTTAATTAAGGAATTTTCTACACTTAGAATGAGGATAGCTTAATATGATATGGTCAATGACTTAATTTCTGAAAGGAATTGGTTTTGTAAATTTATAGACTTTGCTTGTGTTGTTGAAAATATACCTACTATCAATTAATTATATTGAAGATGATAAGGTCATTTGGTTAAAGGACTCCATACACATGTTTGTAATAAATCATAATTTGAATTATCTAGACCTTACTCTCAAAAAGTCCACTAGTATGATCTAATATGGTCTAAATCATTGATCCCTAAAGTCTCATTCATCAACTAGCTTATAGTTAAGCAAAGGTTAAAGATAAGAGATAGATGTTATAGCATCTAAAACACTTCATTTTGGTATGCTAACTTTCACCTAAAACTAATGCACATCTTTTCTTCAAATATGTTTACTCATAGGCTCTATGGTCAAAAATCCAACAACTATTGCAACTTTATTATAGAGATAGGGAATGGCTGAATATGGTTAAATAGGCTAGTAAGGCATTAAGGGGAATGCCATGCTGGATCAAAAACAAAAGCATACTAGATTTGGATAAAAAGTAGATTCAAAAAAATTTTCCGAAATCAAAATATAGTGGAAGCATAATAACCAAATCAACATATTTAATCTATACATGATACAATATTAGAATAAATAGCATATGAATAAGATCGAAATATTATCGACTCCTTTGCTACAACTTTGACTCGTCGTTGTTATATCCTCTCAACACTATTGTATCCTCTTCTCTTTGTTGTATCCTCAACCAATTCGTTATACCCTCAACCAATTCGTTATACCACTTGTTTTCCTTGGACAAATTAGTTAATAGGATCCTTTGGTGGGAAAGAAGAATAAATATTATATAAGTTTTTCTTAGCTGTTGAAGGAACTAAAATGAGACTATTTTCATTACCAATTTCGACAAAGGCAAAAGGAGAGGCCACTTTTGCACCATTTAATTCTTTTCACAAAAAATGAAGGAGAGAGCCATAAATTTGACATTCATATTTGTTTAATATGGTTAGATGAAAAGACCAAAAACAAAAATGATACTCTTATTTTCAGATGCAAGATGAAGGAGAGAGAAATGTGCATCCAATGCAACACTTCATTCTTTAATTAAAAATAAAGAAGCCAATAAATGAGACACTCTCATTTGTTTAAGATGGCTATATGAAAATACCAATAACCTAAATGAAACCCTCTCGGTTATGACATGAAAAAAGGGGGACAGTACATCAAATGCACCTCTTCCTTCTTTAATCAAGTGAATGCTAAAAGGTTACATGCAATCTTTAAAAGACAACCATTAAACTATTTAATGATAAGATCATTACTCCATTTAATGATGGCACTATTAAACCATTTAATGATGATGAAGCATGATAAAAACCCACCTTAAATGTGCAGCTGTCCATTTAGTCCATTTAATCGAAATTTGCCCTCCTTTTATCTTTAATAACTTTGTTTCAATTTAATTAATCTATTTAATCAAATTAAACCAAAGTCTAGCCTAATATTAAATGTTCATTTCGGTTTCTAATTAAAAATTAATTAGTGTAAGCCCAACATTTAATCTTAGGCTTTAAAACTTAATTTAATCAACTCTTAATTAAATTATTCCGGTCTTATTATTCTGAATTTAATTCGAACCTTTCTTCTTTCTTATTTTTGGTAACCTCTATTTATTTTTCTTACTTTCCTTGATAACCTTCCTAGAAGCCAAGTGGGGAATCTAATAGGACTTATATAATTTAAGCTCCAATAAGTCCAGAATTAATTTAATCTCATTAGAATTTATTCCAACTTATTAACCAAATGTCATTCTACTAAAGACAATTAATTGAACTCTTGAATTACTAAATATTATGAGAACACATTTCCTAAAAATATATATAAGAACACATGTTTCAAATAAGATATCCAATTGCAAACTTTATTAAGAATCATATTATAGCTATCCCCATAATAAAGGGTAAAATTACTGTTTTACCCTTATGTTAGTTTTTCTTTCTAGATCTCACGTTTTACTCTATATGGTGATTAACACATAAGATCTCATCTTAGTATTAAGACTTAATGGGTAGCTAGTCTATCAAACTACTAGTGCTAATTTAATCACCAATCTCTGTAAAACATCTAAAGGTGATGATATCACTATAAATTCTTTTATTTGAGTGAATGTTCCCTGATACATGTTTCAATTAATAATTCTAACATGCAGATACTGAATTGATACTCTGTAAAAATTCATTCCTATCATATCAAAAATTATAATGAAACATATATGAGTTCACTACTCATCAAAATTGTGGTCTATAATAAATGACTGCTAAAGTGTATGTTTTAAGATTAAAGAAATGACCTACTTTATTCTTTAAAATTATACGTGATTCCAGATTTATTTATTAGTGCCATTATCGATAGTTAACTACTATCATGATATGAAACTCACCATTCTCTTGAAGTAAACTCCTTTACTTACATGGAGATAAATCGCAATACTACAGTCTAAAACACAATCAAGAGACCAACTTAATTATTCAATTGTGAATCAACTAATTTAGATTCTAATAATATACATGTTTCTCATACATCTC
>JAOSBK010000008.1:40232628-40247822 GCA_027568895.1 Erythroxylum shatona | reverse complement strand
GTTTATTAGAAATCTCAACCAAACAGGTTTTTATTTTCAGTTTTTATATTACAAATCTCAACCAAATAGGTTTTCATCTTTTTTAGAAAAAACAGAAATAAAAAACAGGAAACAGAAACAAAAAACAAAAATAGAAAAACAAAAGTGGTACCAAACGACTCCTTAATCATTCACATTTTGCGATTAATGATACAAAAATGCATAGGATACTTACTTTAATTCACATATGATTTTAGAAACAATTTGGAAGTAAAGAAATTAAAGTGAGTCGAAAGCACGACACATGGGCCATTTTTCGAAGATCAATTGTTACTTGTCTTTATAGAGCAAGAAGAGGAAAATTAAAAGACAAGAAAGAAAACACAAAAGAAGGCAACCAAGAAGCTACCAAATAAAATAACACAGCAATTAGAATGAAACAAAAGCAGTAGCAGTCCACGAAGAAAATGCCAACATTTGGATAAGCAAGGAAAACAATGAAACAACAATGTAGCAGATAGACAACTAGCCAAGTAAAAATGATAGCACAAATGGGAAGTCAAGAAAGACCAAAACGGCAGCATAACCAAGAGCAAAACATGCCAACAACACCAGATAGATGTAAGCAATGTTCGTTTGCGAGAAGACTAAAACACAACGTCCAAGGAACAACGCACGTCAAGTAAAATGACAACAGCAAGGAAGAAAATGCAAGGCGGACAAGGAGCACGAGGAGAAAAGCATATAGAGCTAGCATGAGGTGTGAATAGTGGGGGGTTGACCGAAAACCCTCAAATAAAAATTGTCACTTTATGCTACAAAGTAGGGGGAGAAGAACAGAGAGGGGAAGCAAAAGAGAGTGCTAACTAGACCATCATCTTTAATTGTCCCATCATGAATAGTGAAGAGTAGAGAGGCTTGCGTATTAAGGCAGTGAAGGAGAAACAAAGGGGTCTTCGGTGGGGCTACAATATGGGATTGAAGCATTTTTTTATAAAAGACCCATGAAGGGCTAGACATCCTGATGCTAGTTCGGAGGCAACATCGACGCCGACGACCTGGGTTAAGTATCTTTTAATTATTTTGTTGTTTCTTTCTCTCATTAGGAATTGATTGTGTTATCCTATATTAATTGATTTAGGTACTGTGTATAGATAATCGAATTTTCGTTATTGTTTGGTTATTTGTGCTTGAACCATTGGGTATTGTGAAAAGATGATTTTAATGCATTCATTGAATTGTTTAATTGCAAACTCATTGCTATAATTTCGATATAAGCCACAATTGTTATGTTGAAATTTATGTGTAGTGACTAATGATTCGTAATCATTAGGGATAATATGACTTATGTTAAATGACGCATTGAATGTGGTTGTTGCCTTGATTAATCGGTTTTTCTAATTCGTAATTCTACTGCCTAATTAAATTTAGAGATCGTATCCTAGTTATTCAGTGGTTAGGTTTATTAACAATTGTATCTTGATTAAAACTCGGGTTAATTATTAACCTATGATTAATAGTTGCTAGGAGAGGTGTGAGAACAACAAATTAATGAAATATGCTTAATTAGGGTGTAGGCCGAGATTGAATCAAAGAACCAGGTCCCTACCAAATTCTCCACTTTTATCATTTTTTCACATGTTTTCTTTAATTTGTTTTTATTACTTAGTTTCATTTTATTCTCCTCATTATTATATGCTCGATCAATCTGATCTACTACTTATTCTCCTTGGACAACTTAATTAACAGGATCCTTTGGTGGGAAAGGAGAAAAAATATTGAAGAGGTTTACCTTTTAAGATCAACTAGTTGAAAGAACCAAAATGAGACAATTTCATTACAAATTTCGACTAGCTCATGAAAGAGAGGAGAGAGTAAGTCAAAAAATGCAACACCTTCTTCTCTTTTCTTCAAAAAAATATGCCTTTAAATATATCATTATCTTTGCTAGATTAGATAATATAAAGATATTTAGTATTAGTAATTGTAAACATATACTTTAGAAATAATATTACCTTTTTTTCGAGCCCCTTTTAAGTATCTTAATATTTGGTTTGTTGCATCTACGTGTTCTTCACTTGCTACATGCATGAACTAACTTACAAAAATCATAATAGAGGCTATATTTAACCTTTGCATATGATTAAAAAAAAACTAATTTCTAACTAATTACTAATAGTGACCCATGTTTGTTAGAGTTTTATTTGAAATATTTTCCAAACTTGTAATTCAGTTATATTGGTATCACTATAAGTTTGGAAGTAAGCCTTCACATTTCAAAATGATCTTACAAATATATTTTTGTTATGAAAGAAAAAACTCTCAATTTGATCTTTCTATTTTAACTCCCAAAAAAAATAATTATCCTATACTCTTTATTTCAAACTTGTAGCCAAATATTCTTGTAACAACTTCATCTCCTATTAAGACCATATCACTAGCATACACATTTAAAGTTATTACCTTCCCTTCTTTATGCTTTATAAATAAAGTTATTACCTTCCCTTCTTTATCCAGACATTTAGATTTTATACGGAAACTTTGCTTAAAGATTAATCACAAAACAACCCTTGGTCGGTTAACATATCTTCATTGGAGAATCAACTACCAAGTCTCAATTTTTAAGTTGAAAAGGAGTCAAACAATAAAATGTTGCCACTTGCCATTGAATAATTGTCAAGTTGTTTCTAGCTAGGCTCAGTACACTTGCGATGGACAAAATTATATAATTCATTGCTAATCAAAGGTAACATGCATCACGTGAGATGGTACGACGCCTACATATATGCTTCCCTTCCCCTGTTCTATAAATATGGAGTTCGCTTGCCTCTCATCCCACAACACTATATAGACAAATTAAAGATATGGCAACAACAACGGTCGCTACGAACGGTGGGAAAGGAAACTACAGCTACGCTAATAATTCCTACTATCAGGTACACACACACATATATATAAGTACTGTTGTTTACACACATATGTATATATATCATCTGATGGGTGTAATTGATTTGTTGGTACTTATTCTTTCCTCATTAAGTGTTGCCGGTAAAGTTTATATATAGCTTAGACTTTCCTTTCCTTTTCTTTTCTTTCTTTTTTCCGACTGCCATATGTTGGATGATGCTGGGGGTTGAAGATGGAGAGGAGTTTGTTCTCCAAGTAAATGACATTAATTGTTTCAATGGACCATTAGTTATCTGACAAGCTCAAAAATGGTGATCAGTTGCTCAGAGTTTTTATCATACAAAACCAAATACTGAGAACAAGAATAGTTGATAGTATACTCATATAGCAACCAAGTTTAAATTCACAAACCATCGGATATTCATTATCTTTTAAACTTTCAAATTTGTCGATTAATCAGACATCTTTTTTTTTTTTAATTTTTTCCTTAGATATCAATCTGAATGCAGTTTTCATAAAGTGCTAGCTACAGTATTTGTTTACGAAGATGATTCGTCGTTAATTTTGTATTTGTCCACAAAGATTCCATAGCTACGGGCTAGGCAATAGGCAGCATGCATAAACCTAGTAGCCCCACTATGCCTCCATTTGTTTATCCCTGCTTACAAGCTTCTTTCTAGATAATATATTCCCCCCAAGTAAAATCCAAAAATGTAGATAGATAATAATAATATAGAGCAGTGCTTCCCGCGAAAACTATAATGGACTGGAAATTTTAAATGCAACATTTGTGCCTGCGCCACTTATTTTGAAGTTTAAAGCTACTTGATTATATGGAGTTCAGATCTTCTGTTTAATTTTATAATGTCTTATTTTCTCTTATAAATTTTAGCTATTTATTTATGTAGATCTCACATGGATCTCGCATAAATAAATACGAGATCCGCATAAATGAATAACTAAAATTTATAAGACAGAATAAGATATCATAAAATTAGACAGAAAATCCTGTCCCGACTGCGTGAGTTAGCCATATATGATATACTCCATTTTGGTCAAAAACAAAAAGGGATCTATGCTCCACTATGTCATTAAATAAATTCTTGATCTGGATACGTCCTAAATTAAGGCCTCCATTAATGATGGCAGACCCCACATTGTGCGTTATGCAAAACAGATATGTTATACATTTATGGTTTAAGCCAAAAAGAAACGGATGATAAGCTTCTACGAAAAACTAGTTTTTACTCGTGATAAATAGACGTTATGAACGCTTGCATGCCTAATTTCTGTAGCTTTGATGCCCTTAATAGTAAAATGTAGGCTTAAGATTAACTGAACTCCTTTTGGTTCAAAAAAAAAAAAAAAAGGGTAATATGCGTTAGCAATCAATATCAACTTCCTCACCATCCTCCCGGAGGCCTGAACTTGATACTGCTCATAGAAAAAACTTAAGCTACACCATGATAGTTTGATTAACTAGATTTAGTATTTAAAGGATACTTGCAACTTAATTAATATCCATCACCTGAAATTTACAGAAACTTGCAGCTGACCTTGTTAACGATAGCATCAATGAAGTCATTATGGAGAAGTTGGATGTAAAGTCCCTCTCTTCTACTTCCAACACAATTTGCATTTCAGATTTTGGATGCGCTGTCGGGCCTAACACATTCTGTGCCATGCAAAACATGGTGGATGCAATCGCAAAGAAATTTCACATCCAGAGCCCTGATTCTTCGGTTCCAAAGTTCTTTGTCTTCTTTAACGACATGGTCTCCAATGATTTTAACACCCTCTTCACGTCTCTTCCTGTGGAAAGGAGTTATTTTGCGGCTGGTGTTCCAGGGTCTTTTCATGGTCGATTGTTTCCTAATTGTTCTCTTCAATTTGCTTATTCCTCTATAGCACTTCACTGGCTCTCAACAATACCCGAAGAGCTCCTAGACCACAATTCCCCAGCATGGAACAAGGGAAGAATTCACTATTCAGGTGCTCCAGATTGTGTATTAAATGCATATGCATGTCAATTTGCCGGCGACATGGAAAATTTTCTGGACTCTAGGGCTAAAGAGATTGTGGTAGGAGGGATGATGGCGATAATAATGCCCGGTCTTCCACTTGGAATGCCTTTTTCTCAGTCTCCAGCTGGCCTGATGTATGACTGTATGGCAACGATCTTCATGGAAATGGCCCAAGAGGTTAGTCAATGTTAAGCCATCATTTTCCTGGTAAGACAGGCTTTTGGGTAATATGAATTACAATTTTGCTTCAATAGAACTTAAGGGTCTCGGTCAACGTTTTAAATATTGAACTGTTTGTGCTATATGCAGTGATTGTAGCCAACGTAGGAAACATTACTAGCCTCGACACTTTTTTTCTTTTAGCATGAATTCGCAATCACTACTTTTTAACACAAATTAAAATTTTGAAATACATATGAACTAAAGATTAGATGCATTCAAGTTCAAGTAAGTTAACAACTCAAAGTCATGCTATATTATAGATCTTAATAGTCATTCATTTTTAAGTCTTAATTCTTAAAACCTAAAAAGTTTACGCATTAAGTGTTACAGAAAATCACTCGAATCGAGGACCTAATGCTTGAAGTCACTTCCAACTATTTAAACCACCCTTGAAAACCTCAAGCAGTCTCATCATATACGATAACAATAACATCCATGATTAGGAATATAAAATGCAATTTAAATCCTTAGCTCGTTAATATCAAAATAAGCAAATGCAGATCCATGATTAGGATGATAAAATGCAAGTTAAATCCTTAGCCAGTTACTATCAAAATAAGTAACCAAATGCAGTTTTAGTCATTTGCAGGTTAATTAAAATCGAGATCGGAACCAAGAGAAAACTGTAGACGAATCTTAAATCAAGAAATATTATGTTACTTAAATTCATCGTATTCTTCTTTCTTTTTTCTACAATTTTGTAGGGGCTAATTGGTGAAGACCAAATCCACAACTTCAACTTACCTATATATTCTGCCTCTCCAGAGGAGATAGAAAGGGCTGTGGAGAAAAATGGTTGCTTTAGCATTGAGATGAACGAGTTGAGGAACCCAACATCGTCATTGCAAGGCCCGATCTCCGCTTTTATATCGGAATGGACGTTGCATGTGAGGGCGGCATTTGAAGGAATGTTCATTAAACACTTCAAAACTGAAGCCGTCAACGACATGTTTGATCGGTTGATTGTTAAGCTCACTGAACTCTCTAACCAGCTGGACTCAGGTTACGTAGAAAAGCTTCAATTGTTGGTTGTTTTAAAGCGCAAATGATCGACCCTCCCCTCATCAGACATTGCCTTGTTGGAAGTCATTATCTTTTCTGAGTTTGACGCCGTTTGATATCTTTATCTATGTTCTCTGTTTGATATCTAGATTCTCTGTTTGATATCTTTAATTTTTTCAGTAACTTTCTTGAGTTAAAAAATTCCAAGATTGCTTCACTTGCCAAGTCTTTAATGAGATTCTAGATTTTTTTGAAAGAAATTGACATTTAAGCCATGTGGATTAGGAGCCATATACAGGTTCATGGAAAAGATGGCTTCTCTATTCTCTAAAATTGTGAAAGGACTAATCAAGAATTTTGTATCCTATAATGAGATTGGGTTGTCAATTAAATAATTCAAGAAACAAATGGAGGAAGTACATCTAATTTTGGTCCTAATATTGAGGAAAAATATGATACTGCTTCAATCCTGATCTCTTAATCTATTTCCAATAAAGAGCCATTTTGGACATTAATGGCTAATATTTTGTTTGAGTTTTTCCTATAGAGCACTGAGTTGTGAAAAAAGCTTGAATTATAGTCTCCTTCCTTTATCCAAAGGACCCTTGAACTTTTCTTAATCAAGGGTAAGCTATTTTCGACTGCAATATTGTAATTCCTCAAAGCAATCTTATCTTCTTCAATCAGGTTTAGGTTATGAGGACATAGGTAGTGAGAGTTTTGAGCTTTGATTAGGTTTTCCTTTACTAGTTTCAAGTCTTTCTAAGTATTTGGAAAGATT
The DNA here is from genome assembly GCA_027568895.1 of Erythroxylum shatona. Lineage (NCBI taxonomy): Eukaryota > Viridiplantae > Streptophyta > Magnoliopsida > Malpighiales > Erythroxylaceae > Erythroxylum > Erythroxylum shatona. Next base: position 40,240,907 of record JAOSBK010000008.1, on the reverse strand, counting down.
GCTTTGTTAAGATTCTTCAATTCATTTTTAATGTGTTTCAACTTTCTCATAAAAAAGTATTATTCATGTCCTTGCAATTCTTGATTCATTCCTTTATCTATTTCTTTTTCAAAACATTATGCTCTAACTAGGAAGTTGTTGAACATGAATGGTGAACCCCTTTTATATGAATTAAACAAGTTTTGGATAATTATGAGAGTATGACTTGAATGTAGAAAGATGTCAAAGAAGGAAGTATTGTTGAGACTCTTCCCTCGCGAGACATGTGCCCGACATCCTAAGTGACATCTGAACGTGCATCCCACAAGGGTGGCATGCCCACACCAGTCAGTCATCATAATCAAACTCATTTCTTCTATTTCAGAACAGATTTTGGGAAACCTTAAATCACAATTACAAATTGACTTTTTTAGAACATTTGTTCCCCGTTGTCTTAAGTTTTAATGATACAAAAATCATTCAATTTGGTTCAAAAATGTAAAATTTATAGCCCAAATATTTTTGGATTGTTATTAAACTGAAACAGTATAATATACTCAACTTCTATCTAGAACTTGATAGTCTTAGAGACTGAATTAAAATTTGATTTCTTCAGATAGTTTGTAGCTCTATGTCTCTATTTTATTTAGAAACAAGAATCATCTTATTTCGAGCTTTATAGATCAAGATATCATCAAAATACCCAAGTATGTTCAGTAGAATATCACATTCATGCTCTTCCAACTGATACCCTTACTTTGATTCAATCAATCTTTTTGAATTCAATACCAAAAGCTATAAATGTTTATGTAGAGATATAGAAATGTATTAGAAATCCATTGGTTCAAAAATCAGGTCATTTGGAGGTTTGAAGACAAAGTTATGGCTAAAAGAGTGGAACATGTTCAGGTTTAGGGAGACCTATGGGTATGATCGCGATGCGACTTGTGCGAAAATCCGAAGAGTCGCAATAGCAACTTCCCTTTTCCTCTTCCTCTGACCTATTTTGATAAAAAAAAGACATAACTTTCAATAGAGATATCAGATTAAGATCATTCAAAAATGGTTTCGAAGAAGACTTCTAGACCTACAATTCCATGAAGACTCCAAAAAGATATTTTGCCTCCAAAAAGGGTTAAAATTTCAAATCAATGTAGCTATCCTGAATGTTTATCCTATGCAGCATCACAAATTTCTAATGATTATATCTCTTAATTCTAATGTCCAAAAATTTTATACTATCTATCATTTGAAAGATAGAAAAATAATCTACAACTTCTAAGAAGACAACTTTATCCAATTATACCTATATCAATACAGTTTTTCCTCTGAAGTCAGAACACACATTTTTACTCCTATGGAAAACTTGAAAATGAAATGTAAAATTTGGAAATGTCATGGGAAAAATACAATCATATCTCATTAATATCAAAAGATAAGAGTTTTTACAAAGCTTTAATGGGCATTTCAAGCCACAATACATCAATATCCCAAAATGCCAAAATACAAAAAGATATATGAACAATAATTTGCTCAAAATGCAACTAAAGCCTTGTGTTTTCAAATCTATCTTAAGGTACAAAAAGATGCATAATCGGAGTGATATTTTGACCCTTTGGCCTCTTTGGATGAATAGCCTTCCTAGCTGCTGCAGAACTGCCCATCTCAGTGACTGGCTTGGTTTACACTATTTGAGCTCTTCTTGGGGCTTGTAAATGTAACCTCTTTTATCTTGTTACTTGAGGACAGTCCCTGATCATGTGTCCCTTCTCTCCACATCGAAAACAAGCGCCAAGTAACTTGAAACACTCTCCTCTTACTCCTTTTGCCTCTCTTGATTTCCTTTAATAATAACAAAATCTCAATTCAATAGGAATTCTAATTTAAGAACCCTAAGAAAATACATTCATTAAATTGATCCTATAATACTTAAACCCATGTATTTCCTAAACTTCATGAACCAAAACCCTTCCATAAATCCAAAGGATTAAAATCAAACTTATCTTGAATCTTCACCAATTTATGAGATTATTGGCTCTAAAGAAAGCTCTTCCCTTCCTCTTTCTTTCTCCCTTTTTGAGTAACCTCAAATTCTCTCTTGAAAACTACGAAATGAAGAAACCCTAACTCAACTTTCTTCCTTTCTTACAAAAACTGAAACACTTAATTGCCCTTTCTCATTTTCGGTGTCCTTCTTCTTTCTATCTTCAATTTACGTTTTTTCTCCTTTTTAAAGCAAGACAACATTTTCCTCTTCCTATTTCACCCTTAATGAATGCTAAAAGTCCATTTTACCCTTCCTTTATACCTTATGTCTTTTTAAACTTAAGTGATCTTTCAAAGATACCCCTCTATGCATTCTTACCACTTTTAATTCAATAAACCCATGAAATAAATTCTACTAGCATATACATAAAAAAAATTAACTCTAAAAAATTCACCTATCTAAACCTCATAATTATTTAAATCATGCTTAACTAAAAAAAAAAATTCAGGGGCCAACAAGTACTTTTAGGGAAACTGTTAAGCCATTTATTAGATCCAACTTCTTCCTTATAAGCCAATCCCATTTTTTCTTGTTATTCCAAGTCTAGAATACGACCTTTATATTCAAATCTATTACTTGGATATGGCTAAAGCAAAATTTAAAATCTTCATTATAATTTCTCAAGCTGATATTGCCATCCGCCTCTGTGGGGTGTATTACACTATTAAAGTTACCAACAATCAACTTGAGGTCTAGCATTATATCTCTAATATGCTTTAACTTGTTCTATAGAGGGATATGTTAGAATGAAAGGCTAAAGGGATAAACAAAAGTGATGAAGTAACATACTTTTCATCTTTCATTATAACTTTAAGTTGATTTAGTTTATCTTCATATTAAGAATGGATTACCTCTACTTTGTTTGATCCGTTATAACTGCAATCTTTTTTGATGTTGTTAATGATTGGTTTGCACTTTCTAGTCTTTTTAACAAATTTAATCTCTCATTGTCTCTCCTTTTGATCATTATTTCTAAAAGACCTGTAAACAAGGAATTGGATTCATTGATGAATTTAAAGGCCAGTTGTTGCTTACTAGGACCATTGAGTGCTCTATTGTTCCATGATGGAATAATAATTTAATAGGGATTGGGAAGACTTTATTTTTCCTGTTAGAATTTCTTGTAGTGATTCTCCAAAGGCCCTCCCTCCTCAGCATGATCTTCAAGAAACATTAGGAAACTTCAGGCTTAGTTTAAGTGCAGAATGATTCAATATATTATTTTAAGAGTTCTCTTTCTACTTTTGTTCTTTAGTAGCTACTTTTTTTTTTAGGAACTATGTTTATAGACTAAAATTAAGGAGTTCTTGAAATTCATCTTAACATTGCTTGGAAGAGTTATTCTCATAGGTTCATTTTTGTCCATTGCTTAGTTGCAAGGTTGTTTTCCATTTTGATCTTCTGTCTGGGTTAGTTCTAATTAATCTTTAGTTTTAAATTTCCTTCTTGTGTGCTTTCAAATTTTTTCTTTAGCTACTTCAACTGGTCTCCATGTGTAAGTGACTACTACTTCATCCTGAAAGAATCTATTGTCCCCTTCTATCCTAACTAAGGTTATTTTATTTGAGAGCTTTCTATGAGCATCAACTAGGATACAAATGTGAGCATGATTTATCCTTTCTATATGTACAAGGGTTTTTATCTATGCTCAAATTCTTATTAATGAAGTTGGTAAGGTGGCTTAGTCAATACTCAAAGCAGATTTGGTAAAGGTTAATCCATATTGGAATTCAATTTTGGTTGACATTATGGAGATGGTTGCTAGGTTTAGAAGTTGAAGTGTCATAGCCTTTTTTAGGACTTTCATTCCCAAAAAAGGGGATGAGTACATAAAGAGAAATGATATTGTTTATTCAACAATACTTTAGATAATCCGAGGGATTTCATGTTAAAATTCTCCTAAGCTAAAATGGATTAGAAGGAGGTTCTTTTATTCATAAAGTAACTAATGAGTGTTGATTCACGTTTTGACATGTCTTTTTCAGAATTTGGATGTTTGGAGCCATATAGGCTTTCCCATATATGGTTAAAGGCGGATAATAATTGAGCTTAAAGTTCTAGGATGAATCTCCTATAACTTGTTTCTTTTTATTTTTACCTCGAGGGGAGGAAGTGGTTTTTGCTTGTCAGGATTTATGTTTAGTGAGTTTTCAATCAAGTTAGTAGAGCACAGGGGGAGGGAACAAAGTGGAGGGGTAGGAAGGGCAGGTGGAAGAGTTAGTGTTTAAAACAAGAAAGGTGTTAGGAGTGAGGTTGAGCATAGTTTCCATAATTACTAAAAAATGGAAAAGAGAGATCAAAAAGGGGAGGGGGTAAAGGGGAAGCCTAGGAGGGAAATCTAAAGAGACTCAAAGAGGAAAAGAGAAGTGGGTGATACATGTTTGATTGATTATATATTTATTTCCTAATGCTTAGTAAATAATATTATGTTGTGCCTACGATATTTATTTTAGTTCATATTTTAGTTTAGGTACAAGTTTGAAAAGCACTAAAATGAGCTAAATTCACATCCTTGGTATCATTCTATTAATCCTTGATCTTATTTGCCTTCGTGGAGTAAGAAAGAGATGAGTTAGGGTGAAGATGAGACAAAGACTGGAAGAATTATAGTCACTATAACTAACAAAGACATGTATAGGAACACGTAACTCAGTGAAAACATGTACAAACTCAATGAAGTTGTTTTAACCACTCCTGTGACCTATATTCCTATACAGAGACTTACACAATAATGTAAGTGAGATAATTGATTTTGTATCTAGGTCGTGTAGCTCTCCATTATTACCAAATTAATATACATGGTCTCTTACATGCTTATGTAGTTGACCATGTATATCTGTACAACCTTAACTTTTCACTATAAAAGGGCAATTAAGAGGCCAAGTAGGGTATGTATAGATTATAAACACAAAAGGAGGCAAATTTGATTCCTTTTTTTAGAGTTATTGATAGTTGTGCATTAGTGTGTGTTTTTCTAAGTATTTGGCATGTGTTTCTTATATAATAGGTTATTATTATAGTGTTTTAAGACTTATTTTGTGTGTTTTTGTTTACTTTGATCTTTATGGTTTTTCTTTCATGTTTGATGTTAGTTTAAGGTCAGAATTGATCAATTTGGTGTAGGAATTGAGGGTGGTAACCTTTATGATTGAGCTAGGGACCAAGAGAGGAGAAGAGAAGTGGAGAAGTTGTAGAACAAGAATTCACGATCGTGGGAATGGGCCTATTTCCCATGACTGTGGGAAATCTCTTTAGAATGTTTCTTCAACATTAACCCAAGATTGTGGGAAGCACAAAGATAATTCCCACGATTATGGGAACTGAAGGTAAAATGAACATGCAAGTTTCACTTGTTTTTAGGGTTTTATGACTTATCTTGTGATATATAAAGGCACAAATCCATATGGCCAAAAAAAGTCATGAAAATTGCCTCCTTAAGCTAAAAGACAGATTGAGAACCTAGAGGGAGGTAGAGAATCAAGATTTTCATTCCCAATTGGGTAAAGACAATACCAATTCCAGATTTTCTAGATTTGGGCAAAAAAGATGATAAGCTTGCTTTATTTAGTTCTTATTTCATTTTTTTTCTCTTCTAACATCTTTATTATGGATTGTTTGGTTGCTAGGGATGTTAATGACATTATGAGTGGCTAAAATGTTTTTAGGGTTTATCGTTTGAACTATTTGTGAATCTTCAGTTGTTGATTTAATGATATAAATGTTTGTGTTATTTATTAAGCTTAAACTTTGCAACAAATTGAGAGAGTGAGAGTAGTAATATGTGTTAAATGTACAACCAAAGTTGACGTTTAATATACCTATAGATAACAAGTTATTGATTTATTAGGAAGATATTTCAATAGATTGATACACTACCTATAGGATAGTTTCATATCTAGTTGAATGATTAGGAAAGGCTTTGCATATTGAAGATCCTAAAGTTAATCCTAATTTATTTAACTAGTGATATTTAGTTACACCTTGAGAGAGGGTAAATAAAATTTTAGGAAATCTTATGCCAAGCATAAATTGAATCAATTAACTAGAGGGAAGCAAATAGGGATAATGGCAATCAAATCATGTATCACTTACTTGATCAATTCACATACAAGTAGCACTTCAATATCTTCACATTTAGTAAGCTCCTCAGACATTCAATGTCCGGAATAAGTACAATCACATTCACATGTCATTCATAATCACACAATTCATAATATAAATAAACAAACAATAAAGTAAGACCATCTAGGTCCACTCACAGTACATTTCATATTAGCATTTACTTCCAAATTTTGGAAACGTCTGAATGCGAACGTTTATCATGCACGTCCAAATTATACAATACACATGTATTTTATAACTCAATTACTCGTCATTTCATTGTTAGCAAGATTTGCTCTTATTATCAAATTCTCATTCACTTTAACTTGATACACTTTACTCCTCTTCTTTGAATCACATCCTCAATCATGTGAATATCATTATTCCCAAACAAAATCATACATTTGGTACTTTGATATCAACAATTCATTCACTAATGTTATTCTAACATTATATAATGATATATCCAAACTCTCATTCTTTTCTTATAAATTCTCCAAAATTCGAAACCTTTGGGTATATTTTCCATGACCAAATAGACAATGAAAATGAAGTAATTTGACAATACTCTTTTCTATAAAATTGTTCCCCCTTGTATTAAGTTTCTAATGACACCAAAATCATTCAAATTAGTTTAGTATTTTGAAAGATATTCTCTAAATAATTCATACTATTCTCATTCTGAAACAGTGCACTATACTCAACTTCCATCCAAAAATTGAAAATCTTAAAAACTAAATCAAAATTTGACTTCTGAAAGTCTTAGAGACTAAATCAAAATTCGAATTCTTCAGATAATTGGTATCCCTATGTCTCTATTTTATTTCAAATCAACAATTATCTTATTTGGATGAATATAAAACAAGATATTGTTAAAATACCAAAACTTGCTCAATGAAATCTTCCTAGTTATCATGTTCCAGCACAACCAACCTTTTTAACTTAAATCCAATAACCCCATTAATAAATTAAGTCACAGATTTGCAACATAAACTCATGGCTATGCAAGATTCATGGGTGTGGCATAAAAACTCACTCCTGTGCACACCAACGAAAATAAATCACAGGCATGCAACAAAAACTCATGCTTGTGCACACTCAATCAAACCCGTCCCACATTTTTTACTCAATCTCTCCCAATTGATTTCAGATGGCTAATGTGTTTGATGGAGATGTAGATTTTTTTCTATGAGTCCAATGGTTTAAGTCTCATGTCATTTGGAGGTCAGGAGAAGGAGATATATCCAAAAGATTGAAGGACGTTACGTCAGCCTCTAACCTTCGAAGTCATGATCGTGCATGAGCACGATCACTAGTTGGCTATCAACTTACAAATCCGCGATCATGCTAGTATTTAGCCTTTAAAGGAAAGTCAAGATCGTGCTTGCTTTCCTATCTTCTCTTCCAAAAACGCTCTGAACCTCTGCACTTTTTCTTCTTCTTTCTTTTCTTAAATTCTTACTTTTCTTCCTCATCTCAGCCCCATTTTCTACTCTTATTTCAGCTCAACACACTCTTAAACATATTAAAAACCATAATTAAACCCAAATATCCAAACTAGAAAATCTCTCACGCAACTCTTCATTTTTTTGCATTTTATTAATCCTTTTCTCCACTTTCTCTCTATCTAACATTTCTAATTTGATTCTACTTTCATTTTCGACTTCCATTCAACTAAAATCATTCACAAACAAAATCCAAAATCCATGCTTAAACAAAATCATCAAGAATAGAAGAAAAGTCATTCATGCATTTCACCATTCTCTGCACTTTCTTCACTATCATTTTCCTATATTTTCATTTTCTTAAATTTCTTCCTCTAACTATCATTTAAACAATCTTTCTCATCTCAGACCATCATCTTACAACTATTTTTCAACTCTAAATTCATTTTTTTGGTCATCTCTAACGACACACATATTCACGTATATGCATACATTCACAAAACAAGCAAGATTACGCAAAACATTTGAACCCGCATATCATTCATGCATCTTCTTCATGTTCTGCATTTTCCATTTTTCTGCTACACCCATTTATCTCTATCAACATTTTCATTTCATCACAACTCTACCTTTATTTTTGATTAAGCTCATCTTTAAAAATACCGAAATATTCACGTATGTATACATACATACATACATACATGCAT
>JAOSBK010000008.1:40218645-40232528 GCA_027568895.1 Erythroxylum shatona | reverse complement strand
ATTTCATCACAACTCTATCTTTATTTTCGGTTAAGCTCATCTTTAAAAATGCCGAAATATTCACATATGTATACATACATACATACATGCATACATACATACATACATACATACATATATACATACATATATATATATACAGTGAAAAGAAAACAAAGCATAGATGCTTTAATCTTTCATAAATTTATGTACTCTTCTTATTCATATTTTCATTGATCTTTCTAACTCAGAAATCATTTCAACACCATCTCATAACATTTTTATCAGCAAATACGTAAAATTAACACATGCTATATACTCTGGCTTTTCACTTATGTTTTAGCATATGAACATTTTCATTTCATAATGTCAACAGCTAACTAATATGATGCATGTTTCATCTTATATCACAATGAAAAACCATAAACTGCTTACTTGTCTAAAGCTCTAAAATCTTCAAAATCACGTGAACCCTAGCTTTCTAATAACACAAGATCATCCACATTCCAAGGTTGTAGGGTTAGGTTTCTTATGGAAAAAGGAAGAGATGACAAAATGGAAGTATTAACGGGTACAGGAAAGCAAGGTTTAACTTTTGTGAAGGTTTGATGAAAAACTTTGTATAAAAAAACAAGCTTAAAGAAGACATATACGAAGAAGATATTTTTAAGATAAGACAAACAGTAGCTGGATCTTTCAAGTTTAAAAGAACGTGTATTTAAGAATTAGACACTTGTACAAATTCTAAGGCTTTAACTAGTTTCCTAACTAACTAATTCTTATTGAACTAGTTCCTTAACTCTCATCCTTTCATTCCAATTACCTCCAAAGTTCAACGTCATCTTCTCACGAGTTTCTTCAATATCATTATGCTCACTTCTATTTTTCCTACATCAATTTACTTCCCAAGTGGCATTTTTCCTAGTACAATAATACCCAACATTTTCAGACATTATTTCTAAAATTCACCAAAATTTAAAATTAACAAATACACTCACTAATTAAATTTTTAGTACACATAAGCCACAATTCTCAATAAAATCACCTTTCACATATATATAAGTCAATTATACCCAGATTGTCAATGAATGCATGAATAATTATTTTAATGTGCGCAACAATTCAAATTCACGTGAGCGTATGATAACAATATGCATGAGCATGAAAAATGCATTTTTCTTAATCTCTCATTGATCTCATAAGTATTATATTTTTGGATTCTAACTCTTAACATGGGAACGAGATATTACATACTGAGTCTCACATAAAGAATGAGTTGAAGAGAGTAAATATATTTTAATCAAATTAGACTTAACTGTAAAGTTTGTAATATTTTATGATTAAATATGAGATATTTAATAAATAAAAATTAATATGAAATATTAGATCTTATTTGGGTATAATTGATATTTAATTAAAATTATTTGTAATTTTAATTAAGTTCAATTGAAATGTTCAAAAGTTTATTATAAATATGCTTAAGCTCTAATGAAGCTAACACTTTTTGCTTAACCCTCTCTGTAAGAATGACGAAATTCTCTCATCTTGTTATATAGATACTGTTAGAGGTCAGACATTTGTGTAACTATAATGATTGAAATAGATAGATTTTGAGATCAATTTGAGAGATATAACAAGAATATGATGAAGCTTAGAAATACGGTATGAATTAAGATTTATATTTTATTATGATTTAATTGTCAATCATTTCATAGAATTAAAGTGATCCTGATTTTTAGAAAATCAAAATATAAAAAATTTTGTAATTATTCTGCTATAGTTAGAATTGAATCTCGTCTCGATTTCCTAATAAAGTATTCAGAAACAAGTTTAGTTCAATATTATTTGAAAAATCAAACTAAAAGGTTATCCGTTCACTTGTAACTATCTTAAGCACCAAGCCTCAAGTTGAGTTCAACACTAATAGCTGCTCTAATGATTTACTCGAATAGCTCAATTTTAGTGGAGGATATGAAAATTATAAGGAGCTTGATAGTGCTTATTAGTAATTTACCCCAATTGGTAATATCATTTAAGAGGCAAACACTATTTTACGTTGTTAGAAAAATGTTGAGGCGTCAAATTGAAATTTTCAAATGTAAACATATTCTAAATTATGTACAAGGTTATCAAATATTCAAGTTAAAGTACATATACATTTACCCTAGTACTTATTTTAAATAAGGAAATGTTGATAATATTGATCAATAATTTGTTTCATTATGCATTGTCCACTAGTTATTATATCTTTATCGTATTACACAAAATTTAAATCGAAAAAGGATTATTAGGGATCAATGGTAGTGAACCTTATTAAAAATCTCATCAAACATATTTAATAAGTAAAGGAGCTTTAAAAGAATAACATGTTAAAATTTAAATGGATTATTACGAGGCAAAAATGACAAAATAAGATGTAGTAGGTAGGAACTTAATTTTGCATCCCCTCAATTCGCTGTTTCAGCTACGCAATAGCTTCTAGTGAACTCATATTCTATAGCTCCACTTTCAAACATCCAAGTTGTCCCCTACTCCCGCTGCATTGTGGGACCACCTTGATACTGTTCTACAACCGCTTCCGATCTCTTAATAAATTGATTGAACCCATCCTTTATCCTGTGCTACCAACCAATCTGACAATAGAACAGTGGCTTATTGACCATAAAATTAGAGAATTATTTGTGAAACAGAGGAATTTTCCAATAAAATCTGAATCATTAACATTGACAGTAGCACATAGTGATGAATCTAATATGACCATCTGAAATATCCTTGTTCACATCTCCACTGATGCCGGATAACATCAGGAATCAATTCAGAAGGAAAAACAATATTTCATTGAGCATTCTGTTGTGATGGATAATCGCCAAGTTGCTTCATATTCCAACTTTCATGAGAAGCAACATGCTGATGGCAAGGAGTATATTGCTGCAAAAATTCCAACCGGAAAGCTTAGAGTTTGGCTTCATAATAAATTCATCAAGCTTAGAGTTTCAGGTCTTGCAGTTGCACATTCTTTTGCTTTTATTATCTTCTATTCTATGCCTAAGCATCATTTAATTGACAAGCTTTAACAGTACCTCCATCTTGTCCAAAAGTTCTTTGGCTGTTGAAGCAGAGACAAGTATATGTCGAGCACCAGGTTTGATAAAACCTTCTTCTACGCCATTGTCAAACAATGCGAGCAAGTTATTATAGTAACCATCAACATTCAATACACCAACCTGTAAAAAGTAACATCCAGTTACAACATGAACTGCTAGTATGCTTGACTAACGTGTTCAAGAACAATATCGACTGGTTACCGTTTTCTTGTGAATTCCTAGCTGCGACCATGTAATCATTTCCAGTAGCTCTTCCATTGTTCCATATCCACCTGACAGTCAATCAAGTACTACCACGAGTAAGCAAGAAAGGTAGCCAAGCCAAAGAAAGGATCTCTTAAGAAACAAAACGTATATCCATTCATTCTTTAACAAGGAGAGATCCACTAATTGCCAATTTTCATTACCAGGAAGAGCAATAAACGCATCGGCTTCTCTGGCCATAGCAGCTTTACGCTCATGCATATCTGAAACACTTCTAACTTCTCCAACAGTTTCACCAGATATCTGTCCATTCCTCCCAAAAAATATTATGTATGAATGATTTGTTCCAATGTTATCATAACTCAACTATATAGCTACCTCTACTAGACAATCATATTGCTTTATGAACCAGAATTGGAAAAGCAATTACTCTAGCATATGAGAATTCAACAGAAAAGGAAAATGATTGCAATTTCATAAATTGCAGCGCTGAAAGCAAAATTTTCTAAACACGTGGATGCTGCGGACTGCAGACTTAAAAATGAATAAATCTCATACATGCGCTACCATGTTAGTGGACTGCTGGTCCCAAGGATTGGGTAAGTGGAGAAAAAGCTCAAAGGAAGCAGCACATTATTAAACTAATGCAAAATGATAGACTGTTTCATGGGTTAAGCAAAAGGGTACCTCAAGAGGCATCAGCGCTTTTGGGATGACCCTGCATTTGAAGAGAAATCATATATCAACAAAGTATTATATTCAACTGATTGATGCACCTTGCTGGTATCAACAACTGCTCAAACACAGAAGAACTTAGATTAACTTGTATATCAAAGCTAGCTCTTAGTTACCCAAGAACATGGCATCCTCCATCATACACTTTCTGAGAAATCAAACCCATCAGTCCAACACTTCCTCCCCCGTAGACCAAGTCTATTTTCCTCTTTACCTACAATGATAAGCCATTGTCAACAAAAAGTCAATTTGAGCAAACTAAACACAGGGACAAGACCTCAAGAAACAGTTCATTTCCTCGTATAGCTCAAATCCATCCCAACATCTAAAAGCACAGTTCTAAAAAATTTACATCAGTGTTTTACGGTCATGAGCCATCAGAGGATACGAAGGTCATATTGGTTAGCAGCAATACAATGGAATTTGGTGCACCACATGTCACATCCAGAACTTTAACCACGTAGATAAGAATGAGACATTCAAGTTGACTTTCACGAGCAGCATCAGAAACGAAGTATGACTCCGTTATGGAGTTGAATTATTTACATCAAACACCGAATATACAGCTCAGATAGGACATTAAAAATGTCCAAGTTTTGGAAACAGAGGACGCAGCCCGTATGTGATAGGATAAAATGAAACAAAACAAACCAGTTCATCGCCCAATTCAAGAGCAGCATCACTGAAGACTTGTCTTCGTCCAGAGTTACTCCCACAAAAAACGCAGACCTTCTTGAACCTGCCTTCTTCCATCCACAATCTCCGATAATCGCCCTTTAAACAATCTTTAAAATCCTCAATTCAATCTCAAACCTTTTGGGATGAAGACAATATAGAGATATGTGAAGACGAAAAATAAGAACAGACAAAAAGAAACCAAATACGCAACGTTATTGAGATAACGTTACTTATGGTTACCAAAACAGGGGAAATCAACAACTAGAATAGCAAAGAAAAGGAAAAGAAGGGAAAAGAAAATATGGGTTTGATTATGAAACGAAGAAAAATGAAAGCTTGACACATCGAAATCGAAGGGTCTACTTCTTATATGAACATATTATATATACATGAGAAGCCCACAAGCTCCATCCGCTTTCTAATCCAACGTCCCCATGTCGGGCTTTATTACTAGTTTTAAACAAATACTTTACTGACTACGTGTAGACTTAAGGGCAGCTTCATACGGTCAAATGTAGAAATCCCATTGCAATTTTGTTGGTACGTAAATAACAGCTTTGAGGAAGTTTATGAGAGGAAGAGGATGAGACTTAACCTTTTCAACTTTAACCCACCAAAAATAAAATCCAATATTATGGTCTATAGTTTAAGTTTAATTTAATCGTATTATTTAATTACAATTAATCAAAATTAACTAGATAAAGTACAAATTAACATTACTTTAGTGAAACAATTTGCATGGATCAGATTTTTATAATTCAATTATTCTAATTTTATTTTATTTTAATTACGTGGGTACTGAATGGAGCCAAGCTAGTCCACGGGAATGCTTTTAAGCCCAATGGTTGCTGACTCGCACTGTAGCTTTCCAATAAGTTATCTTCTTGTTGTAAGGTTCTAGTATTTTATAGACTCCTACCCTGATAGAAGTTTGTAAAATATATCCCAAAGTTCACATCCATACATATTAGAATTTTTTAAAAGGAACTACAATATGATCAAACAATTTGAAGTCACACTAATCCCAAGTTGAAATAAATTATTAAGTTTGAGTTTGGTTTGAAATTTAGCTTCAAGTTTGATCGTTTCTAACTTTTGAAAAACACATTTGAACTTGAGGTTAGAACTTTGCCTTCCGCAAGGAATTTATCCGTCTCGAGCGGAGATTAATTTAAGTATAGATGACTTAAATGCATTTTCTTATAATTGGAACTTCCTAAGACAATTGAGTTCTAATTTATTATGAACTTGTATAAAGTGGAATTGCCAAAAGTAACAGGAGTACCGATGACAAAAGGATAAGGTTAGAGACTGAAACTCCCTCCACAAGGACAAGGTTAGAGACTGAAACTTCCTCCACTCTCTGGGATGGGGTTTGCTTCAATACACTTCTTAACTCTGGTGCTCCTTCCAATTTCCCATAACTTCTTTTAATCAGTGGTGTGTTAGTCCTTATTCGTATGTTTTCCTCAGATCGTCCATTCTGTTGTGTCCTGGGAAGCTCCAAAACTTCAAGGGCTTTCCTATTTTTTCTTAAATCTTTACCTACCTCCTTTTAACTTTTTATCACTTTTTAGAATGACTTTCAAAATCTTTAACTACTGTCACTAGCTTCCAGTTTTTCAAAGCTTATGATGTCTAGCTCCTCGATAAGTGGCCAGTAGACTTCTAATGTTTTTATGTTTCATCCTTTCCTTCACGTTAGCCCCCCAGGCCTATAAATCCCTCTACGCTAGGTCCACCTTTGTCCCCGTTCCCTTTGGCATGTGACCCAACTTCTATTAATCCCTTGCCAGCTCCCAACTCGAAATAAGTTGACATCTCCGCTTTCCTTTCTACTTTACAAGCTTCTGCAACAAAATTCAACCTCGTATTTCTGGATACTCTTATGCATCCTCATAATTTCCCAACTTCTACTTTGTGTTAAAATCCGACCGTGATCAAATCAGGGGCTTAGTAAAAAACGAAAATTTTATAGATTTCAAGCGGATCTCGATAGTTGAATAAAATATAAAACGATTTAGAAATCGTACCTTGTTCATTTTTTCTATTGAAAAATCTTTGAAACTTTTCTAACTGATCAATCACGAGCTGTTTAAGTGTCCAATCTTTGATGGTATCCACATAACAATTTTCAAACTAATTTGAGAGGAAGAAGACAAAAGGAGCTAGCTTATAAAAAAATCTTCCCCTTTTTAAATAGAAAAAATCATGAGAGTATTTTATTAAAATTAAATCTGTTTAATTATAATTAAAATCAAATTCTAATTAATTTAATTTTAATAAAATCAAATATCTTATATTTGATCCCCAAAGCTTCTCAAACTTTATAATTAATTCCAACTTAATTAAATTGATTTTTCTTTCACAAATTACTCTTTGATATGTGACCCATTAGGTTCCTAATAAATTGGCAATGATTATAAATTATAATTCTAATTCACAATAAAAATTGGATAAATTAAAACTTCTTTTAATTTATCTTTAATTCTCTAATTAAATAATTCATAATCATAAATCATGATTAATATCTAGTAACATGTCATGATTACCCAGATATCAAGAACGTCAAAGTGATAAATTTAACATGTTCATACATGACTATAATGTATAATTTAATCATTTTGTCATTCAATATTCTAATTAGACAGAATATGAATACAATGTCTACTCTTATCATCCAATCATGTTCGTTCTTGCTAATTAGTAATTGATTTATAATTGAAATTTGAAAACTTCTTTTCAAATATCAATTCACTCTGGCCAGAGAATTTCATAAATTGTTACTAATCAAGAGCAGTAGAATATTCTCTCTAATTATTTTAAAGTGATGACTCCTATATTGATTTACTCAACTATCTACATATGGTTTATACTGTATCCAATTACTATCGACTAAATTATCCTTGGAAAATTCATAAGTAGCATCAAATCACAGTAATTCTCACGCTACATAACTTGGTAATCTCAAGTATGAGGACCAATTATATGTTGGATCGAAAAGAGAAAGCATGTCATATTTGGAGAACCGGTAGATTTCAAAACTTTTTAGAAATCTTATTTGCAGCAAAAACAATATATCTAAATCATCATGCCAATCTATACATGATATGGTATAAGGATAATAATAGACATAAACAAGAAGAAGAGTATTACCGATTCCTTTGCTACAGCTTTAATTCCTTGTTGCGCTTTCCTCTCCTTCTTCTTGTATCCAAATTTTTTGCTTTGTTAATCTATCTTCTCCTTGTTGTTGTATCCTCAAGTAATTTGATTTACCTCTTGTTCTCCTAGGACAACTTGGTTAACAAAATCTTTTGGTGGGAAAGGAGAAGAAAACACTTTGGAGGAGTATTTTCTTAGAAGAAAGAAGGAAACAATGAGACACTTCTCATACTAAGTATAATTTAATCCTTTTGTCATTCAATATTCTAATTAGACAGAGTATGGATACAGTGTCTACTCTTATAATCCAATCATGTTCATTCTTGCTAATTAGTAATTGATTTATAATTGAAATTTGAAAACTCCTTTTTAAATATCAATTCACTCTGGCTAGAGAATTCTATAAATCATTACTAATCAAGAATAACAGAATATTCTCTCTAATTACTTTAAAGTGACGAATCCTATATTGACTTACTCAACTATCTACATATGGTTTATATTGTATCCCATTACTACTGGCTGAATTATCCTAGAATGATTCATAAGTAGCATCAAAACATATTAATTCCTACACTACATGCCTTGGTAATCTTAAGTCTGAGGATCAATTATACAACCATCATTATGAGATAATCCATAGATAAATAAGTAATATTCCATTCGAAATTCTTATAATTGGGTCAGTTCAGTGACTTATTCTCTAATAATCACCCACACATTAGATTAAGTATCTCTATATTTTAATTTATGAGATCAATTACTTTCTTCATAAGAAAGAAATATAATGTGTGCTAGTTTTACCATTTCAACAATATCTAGTCTTGATGAAACTACAACTAGGAACATTTAGAAATAACACATAAGTGTAAATTAATTCTCATAATTGTGATCTCATCATAATTTCAATTACACAGTAATTATTCCAAGGATTTTATCTTTAGTATTGAAACATAAAATGTTAATTAAATTAATACATAAAGAGAAATAAAGCCTTTTCATTAACTCAAAATAATTTCGTACATTAGTTTGCAACCAATTGATTGGATGCAAGGGCATAAACTAACCCTTTGGATGGTCACGCCATTGTAACATTTGAGATTGAAGTAATAAGAAAATGGAGCAAAGAGTGAGGGTCCCATGTTGGTAGGTTTTTTTTGGGCTAAACGCTCTATATTCCTAATAATCAATAGTTGGGCTCCTAAGCAATTGAAAGGAAATGGCTTATGAGAGGGGTTACTTTAAGAAGACAATCTTATTATGTTCAAGCTTGCTACAAACAACGGAGCTAAGTAGATTTTAGGTGCTGGTCCTTGGGACATCAAAAACTTACCATTATTCCTTGATCAACTTTGGAAACCTGTGTTACTTTCTACAAAAAAAAAAAACTTTGGAAACCTGAGATAAGATTGGGGAACATTAAGCAAGAGGATGTCCCTATATAGATCAACATTTATAATATGCCCTTAAAATATTGGTCAATAAAAAGCTTTAGCCTTATAGGTAGTTACATTAAGAAACCCATATATAAGGATGAAAAAAACAATGTTGAGGTAAATAATTAGGTATAAAAGATCATGTGTAAGGTTTGAGTTAGAAAGAATTACCTAATACTATTCCTCTTATACTAATAGGGGAAGTTGAGACATTATTTGAAAATTGTATCTGAGATTCCTACCAATAGAAACATACACTAAAGATTTAAAAGAAAAATTAAAGAGCAATATGGAGGAGATTTTTTAGAGGGGACTTCTTTGAACTAATGGGATATGGTGTTCAACCAAATGTCTTTGTCTGTGTTAACAACTTATATCCAACTCCAATGGCAAGTATGAAGGATATTAAGTGTTCCTTATTAAAACAAATGCTCATAAGGTAAACAAGGATAAACTAGATTAACTAGAAACTATAATAGAGGTAGTAAGTAGATCAAAGGTTATAAATGTGAGGTTTTATACATTTAGCCTAAGTATGGGGGCTTGCCACAAAATGAAAAAATAGTAGATGAAGCAAGTACTCAAATTCTATAAGGAGTGCCATCCTCATCCTTAGTTGTAATGGATATCATTAAGTAGGTAACTAAGGAATTTAAGGTTGATCATATAAGGAAGTCAGGAAGAAGGAATAAATCCAAGGGTTCTAAGCTCAACCCCTCTTAATGTGTCTATAATTTAATAAAATGTGAGAGGCATCAATTACCTTAAAAATAATAGTTCTAAAGGAACTTTATTTAAAGAATAAGCCTTTTATAATAGGTGAAATCCAAGTTGAATTAGGAGAGCTTTATGAAATTGAAGTTGTTGGGCAATTAATGGACCTTTTGGTCAAACCACCAACATCATCGCTATGGTCCTATAGTAGTAGCTTTTGACGCTAGCGTAGTTACGGTCCATGTTCTTTAGCCAAGTGTATAACTTACAAATTTAAAGATATGTTTCATTTAAGATAATACAAAAGTTGCATTATACTATGTTTAGGGTTCTTATTTTTCATTTTAGTGGAACTTGCTTTGGGATACACTCTAAAGCTACAATTTATAAACCATAATCCTTGGGGATTTAAATAGTACTCTTTTTTTTAATGTTAGAAGCAGATGGTTATGTATATTGGAAAATTTTCACTATTGACTTTAAAGAGCTTGTTGAGAATATAAGTGTAATTGACCCAAGGATTGAAGGTTGTTTATTCACCTAGAGTAATAAATAGAGTGCAAAATAGCATATAAGGAAGAAGCTAAATGAGGCTCTTATGAATGGGGAGTTACTATATAGGTTTCTTCAAAGCAAAGCTCATTTTTTGAAGCCAATATTTTCATGTCATTCCCATTCATCATTGAAAGCATGTTTTCCAAATGTAAAAGGAACTTTCCCTTTAGGTTTAATAACTTCTTAGTGGAGGAAAAGGGCATTAATAAAGTAATCATAAAAGGAATGTCTTATACAATTCAAGGTCGTAAGGCTTTTATTTATGTGAAAAATTTAGGTTTGATTAAAAAGGAACTAAAGGAGTTAAATCTAAGAAAAAGATACATTAGTATTTACAATATTTTTTAAATTACTAATGTATTACTTGAGGTCTAGGAGGAGGTGTATAATCATCCAGGTGATCCTGAATTGTTACATGATGAGAAAAAATTAATATTTGCCTATAGTAATGTAGTATTAATCTATAATTCTTAGATCAAGAGTGTAATGGATTGAAGATAGTGATGAGAGCACCATTTTTTTTTCCATAATTCAATATTGGCAAGAACAAATTCTAATAGGATATGCTCCTAAATTAATCAAAATGGTGCCTTGGTAATTTCTCATATCGATTTGAAAGATGAGGCTATTTCATTCTTAAATAATGCAATAGGGACATTTGCCTTAAGTAACTATGTGTAATTGCTTAGATCCTTTATCATCAACCAATTGTTTAAAGATGAAAGTAACTATGTTTAATTGCTTAGATCCTTTATCATCAACCAATTGTTTAAAGATGAACTTGAGATTTTTACGTTTTCTTTTAATGCTTAGAAAATTGAAAGATTTATGTTTGAAATGAGTTCTAATAAGGCTTAGACCTAACAAACTTAATGGAAGCTTCTATTAAATTGGCTCATCATCAAGATTACAATGACTGGTGCAATAATTGTTGGAGTTATGTAAATATAGTTCCCTCGAAAGCAAGTGTATTTACATGTACCTTAATCTTCTTCAGTTATAGATTTATAATGAAAATATTTATTATTAATAAAACAAAAGAGTTTGGTTTTAATGAGCATTATATAACTAGTCATAAGGTACCAAGATTCTTTTGTAAGTAATATACATATACATAGAGATGTATGAAAAAACATGTATATTATAAGAATCTAAAATAATGGATTCACAGTTGAATAATTAACTTGGTCGCTTAATTATTGTTGAGACTGTAGTGTTGTGATTTATCTCCATGTAAGTAAAGCAGTTTACTTCAAGGGAATGATGAGATTCATATCATGATAGTAGTCAACTATCGATAATGGCACTATTAAATAAATCTGGAATCAAGTATGTTTTCAAGAATAAAGTAAGCCGTTGCTTTAGTCTTAAATAATACATTTTAGCATTTGCTTATTATGGACCACAAGCTTGATGAGGGATGAATTCATATATGTTTCATTATAATTCTTAATATGATCGGAATGGATTTTTACAGAGTATTAATCTAGTGTTTACACGTAGGAATTATTAATTAAAACATATATTGGGAACATTCACTGAAATAAAGAGTTTATAGTGATATCATCACTTCTAGATGTTTTATGGAGATTGGTGATTAAACTGGCGCTAGGAGTTTAATGGACTAGCTATCCATCAAGTCTTAACACCAAGATGAGATCTTGTGTGTTAATCACCATATAGAGTAAAATGGGTGATCTAGAAGGAAAAACCAACATAAGGGCAAAACAGTAATTTTACCCTTTGTTGTGCAGATGTTTATGATATGGTTCATAATAAGGTGTGCAATTGAATATATTATTTGAAATATTTGCTCTCATAATATTTAGTAATTCAAGAGTTCAATTAATTGTCTTTAGTGGAATGACATTTAGTTAATAAGTTAGAATTAATTCCAATGAGATTAAATTAATTAAGGCCTTATTGGAGCTTGAATTATCTAAGTCCAATAAGACTCCCCACTTGGCTTCAAGGAAGGTTATCAAGCAAAGTAAGAAATATAAATGGAGGTTTTAATGCCTATGACTGAATGTTGGGCTTGCACTAATTAATAGTTAATTAGAAACCCAAATGAACATTAGAAATGGGCTAGACTTTGATTTAATTTAATTAATTAGATTAATTATATTAAAACAAAATTCTTAAAGAAATAAAAGGGAATTTTGGTTTAATGGCTGAATGTGCAACTGCACATTTAGCATTGAATTGCTAAATAAAGATGGTATTTTTTCATGCATTATCATCATTAAATGGAGTAATGATCTTACCATTAAATAGTTTAATGGTTGTCTTTTAACGATGGTATGTAATGTAACCTTTTTAGCATTCATTTAATTAAAGATGAAAGAGGTGTATTTGATGAATGATCTTCCTTCCTTCATCACTAAAAACTGAAATTAACATGTCATTTTAGGTTATTGGTCTTTTCATATAGCCATCTTAAAATAGATGAGAAGAGTGTTATTTAATGGCTTCCTTATGTTTGATTAAAGAAAGGTGTGATGCATTGGATGCTCTTCCTCTTCTTTCTTTTCATGTATAACTGAAATTGACAAGGTAAAAGAGAGGTGTTGTTGCATTTTTGGACTCTCTCTCCTTTCATGCATGTGTTATCCAAAATTTGTATGAGAAGGTGTCTCATCTTTGGCTTCTTTCTTTTAAGAAAAATCTCCTCCAAAGTTTTCTTCTCCTTTCGCACCAAAAGATCTTGTTAACCAAGTTGTCCAAGAAGAACAAGCAATAGATCAGTTTGGTTGAGGATACAATATCGAGAAAAAGAAACAATAACAAGAAGAAGAGGATACATCACCTTAGAGAGGATATATTGCCGAGGATAGGATAGCACAGCGAGGAGTTAAAGTTGTAGCGAAGGAGTCGACAATATTTCTACCATGTTGTTCTTATGTTCAATATTATCCTTACACCGTATCATGTATAGATTGATATGTTGATTTGGTTATCGTGCTTCTACTATGTTATGATTTCCAAAAACGTTTTGAAATCTACCGTTTAATCAAATCTTGCATGTTTTCTTTTCCGATCCAACAATTGGTATTAGAGCCAGTTTTATTATGCATTATTTCGGTTCCTATATGTGTGACGCAGGCGTTGGCAATTATTTTTTGTATGCTGCATATTTTTATGTGATAGAAATATATATGGTTTATGTTTTTCTCTTTTGGTTGTCCATAGAATTTTTATTTACCATGAAAGATTTCTTCATTTGGTTTGTAACTAGGAGGGTGGTCTATCATCACCATGTTTCCTCCTTGGCTTCATTTTTCTATTTTCTTTGATTTTGTAATGTACAAAT
>JAOSBK010000008.1:40163689-40182994 GCA_027568895.1 Erythroxylum shatona | reverse complement strand
CAAACACTATTTTTATAGAGGTTCGGTGCTAAGACCTACGTCCTCTACCTAAGCTCCCACTTAGGATTTTGGCAAAACATTTTACTACACACTTTTTAGTTCAGTGTGAACTTTTTAATACAACTTGACTTCCGGCTCAAACTACGCCTTACAACAGATCTATTTTCGGCACAAATCCTACCTCACAAGTGATTTTCCACCAATCACTCAACTCACAATGATATCAATGATAAAGAAGAAGTAATAACGCTCAGTACAGATTTACAGCAAACTAAGAGCAAAATGAGAGCAAATTAGGAACAATAGTTGTATGCTTTTGCTTTTGGACTTGTCTATTAGATCCCTTGATGTTCCACACTTTATTTGTAGACACTAAGGTGATTATAGTAGTTAGAGAAGTCTACTATCCATTGTATATAGCCGTTGTTATATTATCTCCTTTCCATTTGTGATTGATTCGGACATATTTTGTTCAGCTACACCTGATAGTCGACTAGTCAAGGTGTTGTAGTCGACTAGTACTAACGTTTTTCCATTGAAGTTTCATCTTCGCTCTTCGAATAGTCGACTAGTGTAATGACAGTCGACTAGTGCACCTTTCCAACTGATTAATAGTCGACTTGTCACATGCTGGTCGACTTGTTTCATGCCCCAACTGATGAATCTGATTTTAATAGTCAACTTGTGATATGCTAGTTGACTAGTGCTGACTCCAACGGATAGATTTAATAAAATCTTCCCATAATCTTCATGTCTGAATATCTTTAGCACGTTGAAAATAGTTTCCATCTTGATTTCACAATGATTTATCTCTTGCCCATCGAAGATTAAAGCTGTCTTGATTTGTATCAATCCTTTAATTTAATATCAATCCAAAAATACCTGAAATAATTTCTTAATCAATTTTATACATGTTATTATTATCAAAACATATAAGGATTTAATTTGTCAACCACCATTGGTTCAACAAAAAGAACATAAATGAATGAGAAGGAAAGGGATGATATTAGAACTAAATACAACGAAAACATTCCCATGTTAACTTTTTAACTAGACACTGACATTATAACCAAAATGTACATTTTTATCAACTTAAGACATCTAAAAACTTTTATTTAGCCTCCTTAAAGGTTGAAGGGGGCTCTAAAGCTCTTGAAATCAACGTTAAGGAATGGGGAAACGAAAACAAATAGAGCATGTAGGAGAAGTAACAAAATTAAATATGAGATGATCTAGAGAAGATAAATTAGTGGAAGTTAAGATTAAAAGAGAATACATGGAATAACTATTGTTAGAATATGCAAACATATATATGTGTGGAAGCCTATAAATGTACGAAGGGGAAGGGAGGAAGATTCAAATATGACAAAGCATAGATTAAACATCAAGAATAGCCATAGGCCTATAATGTAGAAGAAAGGAACATTTTCGCTCGAGATGCAAATGACTATAGAAAAAGAAATACAAAGGATATTAAAGCTAGTTTTTGTGCTTAAAGTTTAGTGTATAGAATTATCAGCCAAAGTGGCATTACAAAGTCAATTAGGAAGTAGTGTATGTATAGGGGCTTAACGTACTTAAACAAAACCTACCTAAAAGATGGTTATCCTTGTTGAAAATAGATTACTTAGTGAATATGGTGGCTAGTCGTCAGTAACCAAGTTAAATGGTTGCAGCATACTCGTGATATATCTAGATTTACATACACGGGGTATATAAAGAGAAAAAACCCTCTAATACATATGACAATACCTACTATTATTGGTAACACCTTTTAAGCTAATAATAAATTATTAACATATCAAAGGTTGGTCAAAAAGGTAATCAAAACTTTGTTGAGTGGTGGGTTTGAAGGATTATAAGAGGGTGTTGGTTAAATTCACCACTGAAATCAATAACCACATCTATTAAATTTTTTTTAGCTTAATTTTAAGGAAAATAAACATCTATGATTAGTAGTTATAGTTTACATAATTTTTAATGGGTAATTTAGTATGTTTTTAGTTGTTAATTTGATGATTAGTGCATGTTTAGGTTTATAATTGTGTTAATGTGATTTTGTGTTTGTTTTTTTGAATGTTATGTGGTTCAGAGCATGTTATCGAGCTTTAATTTTATGCGTCGGACGTGTTTTGATGTGTTTGAGATCGGGTAAAGATGATCGAAGAAGTTTGGAGAAAACTTGAAGGAAGACTTAGGGGCATGATTATGACAGAAGCAGCCCAGCCATGGCCACGATCTTGACACACTTACCACGATCATGATAAAAGCCAAATAGCAATGTCATGATCATGACAAAAGCTTAATTTCAAGTGTCATAATCATGAAATACCTTCCACGATCATAATAAACGTGATGTAGATGCAGGGATCTATTTCCATTTCTAATTTTGAAGGGTCATTTTGGAATTTTTGGCCCAAGTAAAACCTAGTTTCTACCCTAAAAGGCAAAAACACTATAAAAGGAAAATAAAATAACCTACTTAGGAGAGCCTCCATTTGCCACTTTTGGAAAGAACTAAAGAAGAGGAGGGAAGAAGAAGGAGCTATTGCTACTGCTGCTACTCCCAATCCATTCCAAGTTAACTTTCTCAATTCATCTTGTTATTTCTTTCATTTGATGTATAAGATGGATATAAGGATGATGAATTTGTGTTTAAGGATGTGTTAAACTCTTTTCAGGATTTGCTCTTGAATCAATGTTAATTTGATTGCTTTTGATGTTAATGTATTAGGTATTGTGATTATTTGTCATATTTGCTTACTTCCATAACAAATCGAGAGAGTGAACCTATAGCAAAACGATTAGGTTGGGTAATGAGAGTTAACAATATAATAGATCACATAAACAATCAAATTGGTAATCTATACAAAAGAGAGATCTTGTGTGAGGACTCGATTGTCTATTAGAGTGTTTAAGATTTAATCGAAATGTGGGATGTTTTTGTTAATTGAGAGATTGCAATTTTAGTAATTCAATTGAATTAAGGTTTATGATTTAGGGATTAATGATTAGTCGAGAGAGAATAATCAACCCTTCAAAATTTTAGAACCAATACCAATTAACTCAAAAGTAATCAAGTTAGCACTTGATGATAGGACAAATCTCCTTTTCTCATAATTGGTTAATCTTCCTTGTGTAATTTTTGATTTGTCAATTGGTTGTGCTCAATTTTAATTTCCTTGCATTAATTTAGAATTTCAATTTGAATCAATCCATATTCAATTGATTAAATTTCTATTTTAGTTTTTATTTTTTTTATTACAATTTTTAGACCTTAGACTAAGTTTAGATTCATTTAGTTCACTAATTCCTCGTGGGATCAACACTTCAACTACAACGCTTATGACCCATGCTCTTGCAGAATGTTGAGGATTTTATAGAATTAAAACCTACTCAACAATGGTTTGTCAAAGAGTTAGAGCACCCATATTTTGTCTCTTAGCCTTAGATATTTACATAGGATTCTTTTATATACAATTGTTTGAAGGTAGGAGAGTAATGTTTACTCTCATTAATATATTTTACTTATGGTGTACAGTAAAGGTATGATCATAAAACCTAAGTTTCTATTTTACTAAATATTTAGATATGGTGGGTGCTAAGAAGAAAGGAGCTCTCTATATGGTACTTACTTGACAAGGTTGGTAAAGAACCAAAATAGTTTTGACCCAACCTAAATAGTTTTGACCCTTTTATAAGGATAACTGTAGGTTATCACACAACTTTTATCAACCTAGATATGTTAAGGTACATAAGGTTAGTCAGATAAGATTAACAAAGCCTATGTTCTAGTAAGGTGATGCAGAGATGCTATAACAAAATAGTAGGAGGGAGTAGAGCCTTGTTCAACAATAAAGGCACCATAAGTAGAGGAAACAATGCATGTCCATTTGATACTTTTGCATAGCATAGAATGTCACTTGGAATTGTAATGATCTAGCTACATTCCAATAAGTTTGTATCTTTTAATAATACATTAAGTCCATCATGGATATCTGTATGGATAATTTAAATGTTTATGGTCTTTTTTTAAATGCTCAGATAACCTCTCACTAATATTATATATATGTGTGTGTGTGTGTGTGTGTCTGTATGTATATATAAAAAATAACTTTGACTTAAATTAGAAAAATGTCACTTCAAGGTAAAATAAGGTATAGGTTTAGGACATGTTATTTCTTTTAATAGCATAAAAGTTGATAAGTTTAAGACAAACCTAATTGCATTGTTGCCTTACCCTATTAGTATGTAGGAAGTTTAATAAATTTTTGTTATGTAATTTTTTTTATAGTATTACTCCTTTACAGATGCTATAAAAGGATTTACTATTTGATCTTGATGAGGCATGCAAGGAAGCTATTGATAAGTTAAACAGGTTCCTAACCATTGCACTAGGGATTCAACCACCAAATTGAAATTCACCTTTTAAGGTTTTTTGTGATGCTAGTAACTATGTAGCAAGAGATATATTGGACCAAAAAGTTGGGAAAGTTGGTCATGCCATTTACTATGCTTTTAAAATCTTGCATGACGTTCAAGTCATTATTCCACAGCCAAAAAAGAACTTTTAACTTTGCTCTATTTTTTCTTTAGAGATATTTCTATCATATTTATTATTTAAATTTAAAAAATACTTTATTTTATTAATGAGGAAAAAAGAGTTTTCTTTAATAAATTATTAAATAATTTATAAATAATTAAGGAATAATTTTCTAATTAATCAAGAAATTAATATTTAACTAAATAATAAAACTTTTAATTAAATTTTATTTTTTAATTTTGAAATTCCTAAAGTGAATCACACGTTAGTATAGACTTAATATTTGATATACAAAACGCACAAGAAGGGGGGGTTCAATTGTGTATCCGTTTTTGAATACAATCCCCTTTTAAACAAACTTCTTTTAAAAACAAAACTTGCTTTTTCAAACAATAGAAAAATAGTATTATGAAGTATTGCAATTTGCTTCTAAGTATTTGTATCAACAACAGAAATTGAAAGTTGAGAGTTGAGAGTAAGAATCAACACAACAATTTTATACTAGTTCACCCCAAACCGTGGGCTACGTCCAGTCCTCAAAATCTTTTATGAGATTTCACTATACTTCTCAAAGATGCAAGTATTCTTTTCTCCGAGCCTCTTCAGGTCTCTTACAACAAGTATTCTTTTCTGACTTAACCTCTTCAGGTTATCAGTTTTCTTCTTCTACTGAAAGATGTTTCGAGCTTTGTTACAGACAATAGTAGCTCTAAGTTTAGCACAATAAAATTTCTAGCCTTTTTGAAAATCACTGAAATCGCTTAAATCGCTAACTTCGCTAACTTTTTCAGTCTTCGACTCCGACTCGTATTTATAGCCTTCATCTTTAACTGCTTCTTTCTTCTTGTTTCTTGATCTTTAAAGAAACGGTTATTCAATTGAGTTCTGTAACTAACTCAAATTGATTGATCATCTGACGTGATATCGGGTCTTTGTCTTCGATTCTTTCGTCTCATTTTTCTGCTTTATGCTTTGCGTCTCATATTCTATCTTATGTCTCATTTTCGTCTTGCATCTAATTTCTATCTTGCGTCTCATTTCGCTTGCGTCTCATTTTGCTTGCATTTCATTTTGCTTGCGTCTCATTTTTGTATCTGCTTTGCGTCTCATTTCTATCTGCTTTATTATTTGGTTTTCATCAAAATTATTAATCGTAAAGTCATTTTGAGTTAACAATATAGAACAATAAACCTATATCCTTGGTGGATCACAAATCTACATCTATGCGCTTTAGCCTACCATTCTAGTTTAGTAGTCAACAATCACTATCTGAGCCATTTTTACAATTATATAGTAAATGAAGTGCATAACAAAGTGGATTAGTGATATACTCCCCTGTTATTTTTACAATAATCATTATCTGAGCCATTTTCAATTGTAGATGCAATCATAAATATATAAATAAAAGAGAAGTCACATATATAATAGGCACCATGCCTCACTTTAAGCTTAATACTAAGGTGGACGTATATTTTCCATCAAGGTTTTCAAGTTTAAACATTCTAATACATCAGTAGATACAAATATTCTAACACAGATATGCAATTGCCACCAATACAATTATATGCCCACAAATGCACAACTCAACTGCTTACTAACATCCTTTGCTAAATAACGAGCATCGTATGAGTACAATATTGAAACATCCAAAACTATATTCGCTTAGCAAATAACAAATGATTCTTACCATTTTTTTCTTTACCAGTAAAAGTGCATGATAATTCTTTTAGCCAAAAGCCTAGCCATTACTGACATTTTCCCATATCTAAGTGAGCAAACCATCTGTCTTGAGCACTGACTACTGCTACTTGTATATTTACATATATACTAAACAAAAGAAATTATAGCAGTTAGAAATCTTAACAGCATTCAAAAATTATACACTTGAATCGTACATAGATTATAGATGTATGTACCCCCTCCGACAAAGATGCTTTTGCCACCTGGACCTAATGAAAGAAATAAGTAAAAGTGCAAGTTAAAATCACATCCACATTCACTGAAGCTTTTCTAACATCCACGGGTAAAGTTCACCTGAGAACAAGCTCCCTTCAGAATTGAATGCATATAAGAGTGGATCAAGCCCAGGGTTGTAGACAGTTATACATGTAAACTTAATAAATGATGGAACTAGATATAAACCTTAAATTTTTGAAATATTCCTAATCAGATGATTTAGTGCTGACTTTATGTCTATACTTTCCTAATCAGATGCTTCAGTGCTGACTTCATGTCTATACCTGAGAGTTGTCAAAATTTGAGTAAATAAACACTAGATTCTACATATTGCGGGTTGCTCTCAACATACCTAATGTAATAAAAGAATCAAAATCCATTTCTATATCCTTAGAACAAGAGAAAACCTACCACTATATGCTGTAGACATGTAGCCTCATATATGGCTATAAGAAAGATATTCATTTTTGTTATGCACTCATCAAGTCGTTTCAGTAGTGACAGGAATTTTTTGTTTCCCACACTCATGCTTAGAGAATAAAAATTTGTAGAAATCTGCAAGATGCATACACATAATTAAAATCCATCAAAAGAAATAATCCAATATAATAACACAAGTTTGAACTCCATCATAAGCAAGATTTTAACAAACAAAGACATCCTCATGATCAATGAAATAAACTCCTAAAAAAAATGATTGCTCTAGGATTCATATGTAGATGACCAATAACAAGAATATATATTATATGGTTAATCAATCTATCAGAAAAGAGGAGATCCATATGCATAGGTTTGTCATTGAAGCTACTATAGAAACTAAAAGAAGTCGGCAACAATTGAATCAATCTTCTTCACCGTCATAAAGTATAGCCATTCATCTACATAGCGATCTTCCAACTGAATCTTTACTAATTGAATTCCAATTTCATGCCCTAACTGACGTAGAGGATTACTAGTCATGCTTGGGAACCAAGCTGCCTTTTATCAGTAAGGTGCAAAAATGAAAGAAAAAGAAAAACTGAAACTGAATGTCAAGTGAGATTAGCACAGATAACATTTTCACTAGAATAAAGCCAAAGAAAGAAAAGTAAATTCAAAGCAACTGAAACTGAGAATGTATTTGCATCCAAACTTACATTCTCCAACTCGTCAAAGTACCAGAACTTACTTCAAAGTGCATTAGCAAATTCAATTGGTCTTTGCTTTTCCACCAACTGAAATTGAAAAGAATATAAGAAAACCCAGAGGATTAAACTTCTTTAGGTATATTACAGAACAGTTATATAAATTTGATTTTGTAGAATATATGATCTATTTTACGAAATTACATAAAGTTACATAACATGATGAAATTTAAATTCACAATCGTAATTAAGTAAAAGCATATAACTTAATGCGAGTCCTGAATGGGAAAGAGAATTACATCTAACTTACCAATAGTATTCTAACAAAAATATGAAAAAAAAAATACAAAGAAATAAAGGAGGATTGGATTCTATTTGTATTGTATTTGAGATCCATTTGGATATTTCCACTTAAGCTTCGATGCAAGGTGAGCCTGTAGACCATTTTTATACCCCAGATATATACAGTTAAGAATTTCTAGAGAAATACAAGGAAAATTAGTACAACATGTAAGCTTTTAAATGTCATAACTTTTCCAATATGTCAAGAAAACCCAAATTAAAGTCTTCAATCTTTGGCATCAAAAAATTTGATGAATCCAAAATGAAGATATTGCAACTCATTCTAGTACATTACCAAACAATACAAAGAAAAGAGAAAGGAATGATATTAGACGATATCATGAAGAGTCTTAGTCTTTGTAGCTACTGCCTGATGTTGAAGTTGTAGTTCATTAAACAAGTCTAGTGTTTCATCCACCTGCATCCAAAAAGACCTCAACCATCATAAATTAAAACAAAAAAAATAATTGAACTTAAATTAAAGGCTAATAACGTAAATTTCTTGATGGAATATTAAAAATTTTAAAAGGAACCACAAATCAAAAATCGATGTCAACATGCCTGACGAATTATATCATCACATATCTGTATTCTCTCTTTCAAAGTATTAACATAATTTTGATATTTCTCTACCATCTACAAGCAAAAAACAAGAAAGGCAGATATATAAATTTCACAACCCCCCACAATGTGACATTATGTCAAGTAAGTGATTGCTATCAACCTCCAATTTCAAGGCCAATTCAAGATTTGTAAACCATTTATGAAGCTGCACACATCTAAATTTTTTTTATAAGAGATAGGAGTCTTTCACCTAATCATCAAAATTCAAAATAATGGCAATTAAACAATACCATTACAATTAAAAAGATAAACTGAGATATGATTGTAGAAGAATGTGAACAGCTAACAAACAAACAAACCTGATTTGTATTAACCAAAACTGAATGTATGTCTTGAGCTTCTCCTAACGAATTGTCCTTAGTTGAAACCGTTAATCCACCATTCTCCTGCCTCGAGCCATGATCTTTGATATAATCGAAAAAACCCTTTCCTCAAGGGTTTAAGAGACATTCCATGGATTAACCCAAAAGGAGGATGGAAAGAGTTGAGTCGAAGGTAGGTATGCAAGAGAGTATAAGAAACAAAAGGGAGAGAGTAGGAGAAAAAGGGAAAGGAAGTGGGTTCACATCCACTTTATGAGTTAATTATTGATGGAGAGCAAAATTGCAAAGCTTTGTCTAAGCAGAGCATACCTTAGCCTTTAAGAACCCCGAAGCTCGATATAGGACAAAGATGTTCCATGAATTAAAAGGGGATGGAAAGAGTTGAGGCGGGAAGCAAAATCAAAGAAAGACAACGAATCGGCTTGGCTTAGGTGAACTAAGCTGAGGCCTTGGGTAGTTGGGTTTTATTAAAACGTCGACGTTTTAATTGTGGAACATAATAGGACTAGCATTAGTGGCATAGGAGATCTGATGGTGAATTTCTGTGCACAAAAACCTTATTATGTTAACTTTGTTTAAGATGATTTCATCCACATTTTTTTTTGGGATCTATATTTTTGTATAGATAGGGTTGTCTGAAATAGAATTAGCGCAAGGTTATAGGCATAGAGAATTTAATCCCCTTCATCTCTTCTGTTATGTCCTTCACTGTTTTTTTTTTCACTTTTTTATGAAATGTTTATTAGTTGGACTCAGATGATTAGGTGGTTGTAGAATTTTTTTATATTTTAAAATTAATTTTTATAAAATATAAATATTTTGATTATTTTAAATAATAAATATATTCAAAAATAAAAAACCTAATTATAATTTTATTTTAAAATAACATAATTTATTTAAATAATTTAAAATTTTTAATTATTTAATTTTATAATACTTATAAAAATTCATATAATAAATTGAAATCAAATTAATTTATTTCCAACTAAGAGATAATTGGAGGACAGAGATAATATAAAGCACTATCACGGAAAATAATTCTCTAAATTGTATTTTTGCTAATTACAAAGAAGTTGTTTATATAACCATATGCAATCTTGATTAGTTCCTAGAATTAAAGATCTAAATGACACAATCATAAATACAATACTAACTATATATAAACTAATATATGTTAGATATACATTATTTTTAACATTATGCTTACAGTATATTACTTGTGTTTTAGAACATTTTGAAGGATTCGATACTTAATTTAAGAAGTTCAACCATTTCAGGTCATATTTCTATCTATACAAGAAAAAGAAATTTTGGTTTCTTTATTGTTTTCAAGTTGATGTTCGTTTTGTGATTATGATCTAATTGGGATATAAATTTAAGTAGGAAGAAACTAGGATGTGATGTACTTCCGTTCATTCTTTGAATCAATGAAATTACAGTCTTGTTATTTATTCTTGCTTTATATTAACTAAATCAAAGAAGAAAAAGTGGAAGATTCAACATATGATTCATCCATCGAGATTTAAGAGACGAGATATATAGTTAGATCACAGTGCGAATAAAGAGGGTTAAGGATAAGATATTTGAGAGAAGTCATAAGATCTTGCTAGATTAGGGTAAGACATATAAGCCAATAACCAATACGGAGAGGACAAGTAACAAATAGGTTCCATCGGTTAGACATCAAACATAGCATATACTCTGATAAGACAAACCACTCAGCTTTAAGAATTAAGACTTTCAATTTGGAGTACGTTCCACCAAAAAAATCAAACCCATTTTCAAAGAAAGGTTCCGTGACGTCTCTATCGCACATGTGCTTGCTTTCGGTGTTCATAAATGGATGTTATTACTTCTATATGCATAGCAGGCAAAGCTTAACTATTCGTACAACAACATTGTTCTTGGTGATATTGTTTTGCTAGTCAACTAAACCAATATGACTGACTACATCGTTGAAATTCTGTTTAGCTATTTAACTACAATCTTCATGGCCAATCTCAAGCTGATAATGCATCCTCTAATCAACATCAACTGTTCTTGCATCTCAAGAAGTGCAATTTTCTAAGACGTGAGCAATTGATATTTGGTGGGTGGAATAGGCTTTAGTTACGTTTTTGAAAATAGTAGCCAAAAGATTTTACCTACATTTTAAACAAAAAATGGAATCAAACAAGTCAAATTGCTTATTTTAAACAGTATGAGTCAACCAAATAAATATGATTTAATTAAGCATAAAATTGTTTTGCTTTTTGATTTTGTGACTTGTACTATCTACACATTTATTTTGAAAATAAAAAATTTTGACTAATTGATGTTCTTATAATCTTTTACTATGACAAGTTTGTCTTTATGCGTGATTTATTCTACTCTTCATATATTAAATGTGCTTTTTATAATTTGACAAAGATACAAATCATCCACTAACATTTTACAAAATGCTTAACTTAATTTGTAACGTTATCATAGAAATCCCTCTTTCTAATGCTAAAGGCATTTAACACTTTCTTGGTAAAAGAAGCTTTTATCTTCCAATATAATAGGGTAAAAGTTATAGACTCTCATATATTTTAAGAAAATCTTAAGAAAATTATATGATCTTAAAATATATTCCAGTGCCCAACGAGGAGATAAATTCTTGGTTGTTGCTATCTTCATGAAATTTTTGTTTCCATTCAAAGAGACTTTCATAACAATGATGTGATATTTGTCTTGCATATGTTTTTGTCAGTTTTATGGTTGGTCTTCAGTCCTGAGGTTACATGCGAACACACACACGCACAAGCTTAAGAATCAACTTGACATGATAATGACGAAAGATGCTGCCAAATTTTGTTCCTCAGAGAATTTGAGCCTTCTTGCAGCGTTAGATGCTAGACTAGGTCGGGTCCAAGTCCATCATTTTCAGCTGGCAATGAAGATGCAATTGGTTAAACTTCTTACTTCTGTTTACTCTCTTTGGCGTATATTGAAGGGAAGCTGAAGTTAAAGTCAATACTTGTATTAGAATTGTTTAGCTCATGAATCCAAAGATCCTTTGTTGCGATTATATTTGTAAATTGTGATTTATTCTCAAAACTGACTAGTGTTGATTTGTTTTCAAGAATGCTACTTTCAAAATTGTAACCTATGAAGACACATTTATTTACAACCTTGTTTTTTTTTTTTCCACCGTGAGTTTCTTACAACTTCATTTACATTACAGCTTCATTTACATTTTTGCTTTTGCTACTTTTTTCCCCCATAATGTCATACACAAAAAAATAAAAGTTCGATGTTCGTTCTTTTGTCCATACCATTGTTAGAAGTTTACTGACAATCTTAAAAATTAAACATTTTACACTCTAGCACAAAAATATTTTTTAACAAAATGATTCGTCATTTATAGATGAAACATAATAATGAAAATATAAAAAAAATTACATAATAATGAGAATATAAGAAAGAAATTGTCAATTTTTAGTACAAAACAAAATATGGACCTCGTCGATAAAGATGCACAAATTAACTTAAATAGTCTTCTTTCTTTTCACTTTGTATTTACAAAAAATGCCTCTACACATGGAATTAGACAATCAAATGTCTCAAGGAAACTACTTATATCCGCATATTGTACTTGACTTTGTTTTGTCGTGAGTTTTTTACCATCACATCGCTCACATCATGTGGTTGTTGTGCCTAACTATAAGAATCATTAAAAAAAACAGTTTCATTAGTAAATTGTGGACAAGTTACTAAATAGAATGCCATTATTAAAAGTATTTTGGTAAAAGATAAATACAAATTGGGAGTGGGTCATGTCCATAGACAATGGAAAATCTTCAATAAAATTTGTTTAACTTAAATTGACATAGACAACCTATCATCAAAAAAGTAAAAGAGTATATAATCAAAACACTAAACTAATTGTTAAAATAATGAATCTTTTATATTAAAAAGTATACATGTAAGGGACATGGAATTCAAGATAAATAATTTAGAAATAGAACCTCAAGACTAAATGGTAATTATGGTGCTGCAATAGAATTTATTTGACTTGAATTGGCAAAAACAACCTATCATCAAAAAAAGTAAAAGAGTATATAATCAAAATATTAGACTAATTGTTAAAGCAGTGAATCTTTTTATTAAAATGTACACATGTAACATGCAATTCAAGAAAAATAATTTAGAATTTGAACCTAAAGATTAAATGGTAATGTTGATGCTGCAATAGAATTTGTTTGACTTGGATTAGCAGAGACAACCTATCATCAAAAAAATAAAAGAGTATATAATCAAAATATTAGACTAATTGTTAAAACATTAAATCTTTTTTATTAAAAAGTAGACATGTAAGGGGCATGGAATTCAAAAAAAATTTACAAATAGAACCACAAGATTAAATGGTAATGTTGGTGTTGCAATTCATGCACTTCTTCTGATTTGATTCTTGTGGAATTTGTATTATAGAGCTAATCTTTTAACTTATCAATTTCATATATAGTAGCAGGCAAACATTTTTCAAAGTTACAATTTCCATGTAAAGAAGCAGTTACTGGCAAATGCAAGAACTGACCAGCCACACCAACCTCAGATTCATTTTCACTTCGTGATTCATCCCAATCAAAGTTCTTTTTAATTGCCTCCCTCATGCTGGAAACATCTTTAATAGAAAAGTAGTGGTTTATAGTCTAGTCCAAAGTAGTGCTTAATTCATGAGCGAACTTGGCGACATCAGGTTTTTGATTCAACAGATCATAACAAATTTGAATAAATTTCTGTACCACAGCACTGAGTTTTGAATAAATTTCTGTACCACAGCACTGAGTTCAAAAATTTTCCACTAGAAAGCATGAACCATGTAGCCTGTAGTTGCCTTGGATACATTGGAAAGCAAGCATTCTTAACAGAATAACCACACTTTGTCCTAATAAAGGGTTTCATTATTCCATATTTCCATTACACTAATCATGTGTAGTAGTAATTTGTATTAATGAAAAGACTTCCCTATGTAGTTCAATCTTTTGTTGATAGGTTTCGACATTTCTCATTGCTACTCAAGAGTCTCTCCTCAAAAACCATATTCAGAATTCCCCACTGAAAAGAGTGAAGAAGTTACAGTCTTTAAGAATTAAGTTGGTAGTTTAATTACACTTCCCTTAATTACATTCTAGAGTGTAACTTCTTTTCTATCAATGCATATGATCAACTAGTCCTTCAACAATGAAATAAAACAGGATGGAGAAAAAAATTCATGACAATTTTGATCGAGGTGAAGTCATCACTGTCATGAAGAAAGATACATAAATACCTAAGATTGTTTACTTGGTATGCATTGCTTTCATTGTATAAATTCAATGACAATTGCATTGTCAACCATTGATTCGTTTACAAGTAAAATTCCAAAAATATCAATAGGAAGAGGACAAACATTAAAATTCCATTTCAAATTTGGGTCTCCATTTGTAATTTTTTTAGGAAACAATAAACGTGAGGATCTAGTTACCATTTTAGAATATGATATAACGTGAAAATCCAGTTACAGATGTGGGAAATGCAAATCAAGTTACAACCAGGAATCACGCAGTGTCAAAGTAAAAAAATTCATTTAACCATCTTAATTAGAATCAATCTGAAATAGTTACTCCCACGTTACAACGAGCAGCTAAAATGATGAGCAAGAAAGCAAGTAGAAGAACAAAATTACAACAAATGATAAAATAAAATTCCCAAGTAGTTTAGAGTACTCCATTTTCATTGCCGCTCTATCTTCAATTGAATACCCACCCTCAAAGAAACATCCACCGGCCTTCTCTCATATTCCTTGTCCTCGAACATATCCAAATTGTCCAACTCTATAATGCTAAAAGACAACTTTATTCAATACAAAATCTCTTCCAAGTTTTGGTTTTTTTATGAAAAGAAAAAGTGGGTATTGACTATAGAATTGAAAAATATTAAAAAATAACAATAAACTCAGACCTTGTCGGTAACTTTCTTCTTTTGTAAAAGAAGAATAGCGGGATAAACTTGCCCTTTTTATGCTAAATATATGCCTGTTCAATTGTCAAAAAAGGAATCAGAGCATGTAAAAGTAGTATGTATATTATCTATATCAGTACAAGGAATAATGAATTCAGCGACTATAATTGATCGACGAGTCCATAGAAAATAGAGAAAGAGAGAGACGCAAAAGCAACCAACGTATGAAGGAGATGTTCCCTTAATTAAGATGAAAGGAGGATGGAAAGAGTTGATAGCATCGTCCAAAAAGTAAAGCGGGAAGCAAAATCAAAAGAAAAAGGGACATTGGCTTGGCTTAGGTGAGAAGCTGAGACAAGCGAAGTTGGTTTTAATTACAATAGAGTTAAATCGTCGACATTTTTGTTGTGGCATCGGATAGGTACAGGCTTAGTGGAATAGATGATCTGATGCCCAAAAGCTATTAATATCCCCTTAGTAGGCTTCAAGTTCCACCAACACATTCTTTTAGTTCCTAACATCTCTTAAGCCTCTCGTCTCCCTATATTTGATTCTCTATTTTTTACTTGCAGAAACAAGAACAAAATGACACAAACTCACTGAATCGCCATTTTTCAATCGTTACACTTCTATTTCTAATCATTTCCTTTACTGCATCATCATCTTTAGCAACTGCTTGTCAGTATAATGTGTTAAGTTTTGGTCATAACCTGATGGTATAATAGACTCAACCAAGGCCTTTGTTGCCACTTGGAACCAAGCTTCTAGCTCGTCTAATCCAGCAACCATTTATGCTCTAGTAGGAAGGTTTGCTCTTCGAAAAGTTTCAAGGTCCATGTAAGAACAATGCAATCACTGTTCGTATAGATGGACTCTTGTGGCTCCATCAAACTATGAGGTTATAGGAAATACCGAAAACTGGGTTTTGTTTGAGCAAGTTAATGGGGTTACCATCTTTGGTGGAGTGCTTGATGGACAGGGTACCGATTTATGGGCATGTAAGGCTTCGGGCAAGAGTTGTACCACTGGTGCCACGGTATGTGAAGAAGTGCAAAACCGTAGTCGAAGCTTGTTAGTTTATGTAATTTTAGTGGATAAAAATCAATCGTATATAAATGTAACTGTTTCCTGCTTATGTGCAGACTCTACAATTCTCCAATTCTAACAACATTATGATCAGTGGATTGGCATCTCTAAATACCCAAATATTCAACATATTCATAGATAACAGCCACCAAGTCAGAATTCAAAGAGTTAAGGTCTCTGCCTCCGGCAAGAGCCCAAACACTGATGGTATTCATGTCGAAAAGTCGACCGGCGTCATAATTTTAAGCTCCAAAATAGGCACCGACGATGAATGTGTCTCCATTGGT
The DNA here is from genome assembly GCA_027568895.1 of Erythroxylum shatona. Classification (NCBI taxonomy): domain Eukaryota; kingdom Viridiplantae; phylum Streptophyta; class Magnoliopsida; order Malpighiales; family Erythroxylaceae; genus Erythroxylum; species Erythroxylum shatona. Next base: position 40,166,745 of record JAOSBK010000008.1, on the reverse strand, counting down.
CCCGGTACAACCAACCTTTGGATTGAAAATGTTGCATGTGGCCCTGGACATAGAATCAGGTATAGAAAATAACCAAAGAAATGTATCTGCAACCCTTTTGTAGTATACTTAGTATTGTTGAACGTGGAGTTAATAAGTTAAGCATGTGCGGTTGATGTAGTATTAGGAGTTTGGGGAAGGAACTTAAAGAGCCTGGTGTACAAAATGTGATTGTTAAATCCGTTACGTTTATGGGTACCTAAAACGTGGCAAGAATTAAGTCATGGAAAAGGTAAAGCAGTGGTTTTGCCAGGAACATAGTTTTCCAACATATTCTCATGAACAATGTCCAGAATCCCATTGTAATCGACCAAAACTACTGCCCCAACAACAAAAACTGTCCTGGTCAGATAGGTTCTCTTCTGTAACTAGCCAACTGTCCGGGTTTTGACATATTGCAATTTAGAATCTTTTTGAGTAGGCAACTGGTTATCTAATTATATGTATGATGTGTTTTTTCAATCAAGCAGGCTTCTGGAATTAAAATCAGTAATGTGACATACCAAGACATCCATGGAACATCAGCGACAGAAGTTGTTGTGAAATTTGATTGTAGTACAAAGTATCCGTGTACTGGCCTTAATTTGGAAGATGTAAAGCTCACTTACAAGAACCAACCTGCCATTTCGTCTTATAAGAATGATGATGGAGGAGCCACTGGTTCCTTACAGTCCAATGGCTATCTGTGAGGACCCAAAATTCCTTTATTCATTATGATGCATTGTAACCATCTTATTCATCTAGGATTCCACAATTATTTGCCTTTGTGGTCTTATTTTGAGGCTAAGGCATATATACAAATTAGCATAAAGTTATATTAAGACAAAGTGATGTTAGTAAATAATTTGTACTTTGTATGCTTGCTAAGTTATGGTATATATTTAGATTATATTTTTTAGATGAGCCTATGGCGTCTCTAAAAAAATTGGGATAGCTTGGAACCCTACTCTTATAAGAGAAAAGATACTTACAATCTCATTGAACAATATATTTACCTTTCTTTCTTTTTTTTTGCTACAAAGGAAGAAAGAACAAAAAACACCCTAACTAATGCAAGGTTCTGCAGTACAAAGCTCCATGTTGGTTGCGTAGGATTTGGTCCCGGACATTCACTGGAGGTTCTTACAGTATATGCAAGCCTGGACTGGAAGCTGCTGCAACTGATGTCATCCGATCTGCACACTGATTTCCTTCGCGATACACATGCTGGAGTTGCACTTCCCAAGCTCGGTGGATGAATCCTCGAGTATCTGTCACTAACAAAATATCGTCATTTAAGATTAAGCTGAAGGAGGAGAGGATGTTAATGATCTCCAGGGAGTCTACTTCGTTGATCACTTTTATGTAGCCCAGCGCCCAAGCCAGAGTAAGGCCCGAGTGTACTCCCTAAAGTTTTGTGGTGGTAGGTGAGGCCTGTCCAATGTGGTGAAGGAAACCGCACCACCACTTGCCTTGACCGTCGCGAAGTACACCGCCCGCTGATGCAATGTTGGTCCCTAGTTTGACTGCCTCATCCGAGTTAAGCTTGATCCAGCCTGCTGTTGGTTTCGTCCAGCCAACTAGATGGTCGACAAGGAATCCCTGATTTTGCAGAACACAATCCTCCGATGTCCTTGCTCGTTCTATCCACCTGACATAGTCCATAACGACTTGGGAACCGACTTCAGGCCAGACAAAATTGGTCTCAAATATGTTGCGATTGCGCTATTGCCAGAGAAACCAGCAGGCGACCCCATAGATACCCCATTCAACTTGGTTAATTTGAACCTGTCGTCGAAGGATGTGAGCCACCCACTAATCGACGTCCTATTGGAAAAAGATCGTGTCCACCACCTCCGAGCGAAACTTGCACCAGAATGCTCACACGCGCGGACAATTGCAAAGGGCGTGTAAACTAGATTATTCTTGCTCACATAGATGATATTGACCATTTGTAGTGGGCTTACGAGCCACGCGCTGTTGATTGGTCATCAGTTTTCCTTTGACGAAAAGCCACAGGAAGGGTCGAATCTGCTGAGGCCCAAGTCATTTCCAGATGGAGGTCCAGAGACTATTGTGAGCTTCCATCGTGCGTCCTGCAACTAACTCAGAGACTGATGCCACCGTGAACCTCCCATGACTCGTGGGACCCCAAACTAGGGTATCGTTCGCTGGGCCATCGACAAGAACCTGTATCTCCGCAATATCCATACAAACCATGAAGGGTAAGTATTGCTGGAACAATTTCCAGCGCCAGTTTCCACCCTTGTTCGTAAACTCAGCCACTATGGCATAAAGGATGCTATTTCGGAGAGGGGTTGTCACTACTGCAATCAGAGGACCCCACTCATTAACCCAATTATCCAACCAGAAGTGGATGTGTCGCCCATTACCTATCTTCCATTTCATACCTTGGCGTACATACTTCCAAGTGGCAGAGATCCCCTTTCAAATGACCGAGGCTCCGTTCCTGTCAATATTAGCGGGGAGAGGATTAGGGCCAATTCGATATTTAGCCCTAATTATTTTGACCCATAAGGAAGTGGGTTGATTGATCAACGCCTAGCCAAATTTAGTCAAAAAAGCATCATTCGAGGATCAAATATGTTTGAGGCCTAGAACATCGACTTTTTTAGGCATGCAAACGGAGTCCCAATTGATAAGATGGATTTTCCTTTGGTCGCTATTTGCTCCCCAGATAAAACCCATCATGAGTCTTTCTAAATCGTTGCACAGTTGCCTTAGAAGTCGCACCGTCTGCATCATGTAGATGGCTAGAGAAGAGATAACAGACTGAGTGAGAGTTACTCGCCCCGCCATGGATAAACTTTTAGCTCGCTAGCCAACGAGTTTTTTCTGAGCTCTGTCAAGGATGTATTGATAAGTGTGACGAGAAGTATGTTGATTGTAACATCCCATCTCCGATGGGAAGGGTAGTTTAGTAAATTGGGACGGGTTAGAAGTATTGAATTAGATCTCGGCATGAACATACATCATAGAGCCTTTATAATGATGATTGTTTTGCACATGCACATGGT
>JAOSBK010000008.1:40136366-40148825 GCA_027568895.1 Erythroxylum shatona | reverse complement strand
TAACCATTGAGAAATCCGAACGAAAGAAGACGAGAGGAAATAAACTCTTTCAAAGCAATCAACAGTTAGCGAAATAACAATCATGAATACAGGTACGCACAAATCGAATCGATCCTTTAATTGTTTTACAATTTTCTCCTTAGTGTAAAAGGGAAGCTTTTGTAGAGCTGTTAAAGTGGACAATGCAAGAAAGGAACTCTCATGACACTTGAGAAGAATTATCATGGTATTGGAAAGGAATTGTTGTGGTATGAAAAGAAGTTTTTCAAATATTTTTTAATTTTAAAATATACGTTGTTGATTACCAATGAGTATTTGCTCTTGAACTATTAAACAAACATTTTGAAGTATTTATTGATTTTATAATAGATTAGTTTATGAATTAGATCCCGTACTTTAACTTATGGAATTGAGAAGATTTTTCATGTTAAAATTTTAATATTCTTGTGAGTGATTTATTTTGTACATTCATTTTTACTTCCCCCAATTTTATTGAAATGAAACAAATTATTTTAAACCTCACAATTATGTTGCGTGAACGCCCTTGTCTTTTCCCAACACTGTAATTCAATATAGCATATTGGAAAAATAACAGTTACCTAATTTTCTACTTAATTCTTCAGCTTTAGAAATGAATATCCTTTGCACTATAAGTGGTTTCAATTTTTGGGATGAAGCACACGCATGTAACTTGATGACCTTTTTCTTATCATTTGTTAACTCCTCATATCCTCGATTAATTTAACATTTAAAACTCAAAGACTTCGTTTGATAAAACTTCCTTGGGTAATGGGAATTTGATCTATTTGGTGCGTGCTTATCTTTTGCATTTTATGATTGTTGCTTAGATAGAGCGTTGAATTGTTACCCGCTGATAGAAGAAGGGGATTTTTTTTAATTAAACGGAAAGTTTAATGATACATATTACACGATTAGTATAGGAAAACAGATTCCTGAGATATCCTCTAAAAAGATCAAGTAATGCTCAATAAGTATAGTATCAAAATAAGTAATTCTTAAATCAAAATGTCCTGTATAGTTAGCGAGCTAGTTGGTATATTTGTTGCTCTTTTGATAAATATGTCGATATATAACAGCTCAGTTTCAAATAAACAGTTCGTTAATAACCATAATTATAAGATTGAGAGATATTGATCAATTGGCCGAGGAAGACAGAAAGAAGGGAACTTTGTTGAAGGAACTTCCGAAAAGCACGCTTCTGTCCTCTAACGAGAGTTGGAAACCAGAAGACTCCCAATGCCAAATTGTCAGGATTGAGCTCTCTATTTGTCAGGTAGGGCACATTTTGTTTTATCGTTGTCTTCGTCACGTAGGGTCTCACTGTTGCTTCCTGAAAACGATCGAACTATCTGATCACCCATTTAAGTTCTTTTTTATGACATGGACGTGATCGCAATAAGCTTGTTGGGCATTTGACTTCGATTTTTTTTTTTTTTTGACATTAAAATGAATGACTTCGATTTTTAATGCATATCAAGTCTGATGTTCAACCATAATCGGCAAGCATGTTCCCTGACCAAGGTCAAAAGATTATATGGAAATTGCAAATCTGTAGTACGGCTAGAGGCATACTCAACGCCCAACAACTCCAATGAATCGAACCTTAGATTTAGAAGCTATAGCTATACTCAACGCCTACCTGATTACGTTATTGTTTCTGTCTCTTTTTCTGGTTAACTTAAGATGATAAGGTAAAGAATTGAACCATTTAATTAAAATAATAATAATAATTTAAAATATTGTAGCCCTTAATCTTGAAGCAATATTAATTGGTTGAATTAGAATTCCAAGTAGCACTGGGAAAGTCTGTTGCGGGTGTCTTCTACATACACTGGTCATTGTTAGTTGTGCAGGGCCTGCATGGAAGTCACATTTCTGCCCCATTTTCTTATATTGGACTCCAATAATACTCGTAAACAAAGTTTAAAACAAGGCTCAGACATTTTTATTTATCTTCTATAATACTAATACATGTGTATCCAGTTGAAAATGTCTTAGTGGGCTGCTAAGTAAAACAACAATGGGCCTACCTTAAACCCTGTTAACTACCCGTCTTTGAATGCTAAATAAGAAATGAGGAAAGGTCATATGAACTTCTCAATGTTAGTATAAAGTATAACTTGATTTTAAAATTAAATTAAATAAAAAACGCTTTAAAAAATAATTAGTAAATTTTCCAAATAAAACTTGCCATTTTAATATAAAATTTTTAACATTATTCTGATCAACATTCAACAAATTATTTATATATAATTTTATTCATATCATATCAAAGAGTTACATTGTCCAACTTAAGAATGCATTTAAAATTTAAGATGTTTAATTTAAATTATCTAAAAATATAATTTTATTTGACCTTTTTACAAATAACCATAAAATTAAACAATGTATTGATAAAAACTAAAAAGAATTATTTGTGTCAATTTACATTTTAATATAATCTTATTTAATATAAATTACATTAAGCATAAAATTTATATCGACTCGCATTCATTTATAATAAAGGCCACAATGAAGTGCCATTTTGGATTGGCTTATATTAGTAGAGCTTTTATCAGTAAAGCTTTTCTAAGAAGTTAGTTGAATATTTGACTGTCACTTAAAAAAGAGCTTTTTTGAAAGAGCTTCCTACAATAAACTCTTTGACAACATAAAAATAAAAAGTACTTTTAATTTTAAATATATTTTATTATGTAATAAAAATTATTTATGCATATAAATATTATTAAACAATATGCAAAGCATAATACATTAATTATTATATAATTTTAAACCATATAAAACATAAATAAAAATATATCTAACCAAATCTTTTATATGGATTATAATATAAGTAAAACTAATATAAAAATAACTATTAAAACATATTTAAAAAGTCAAATAATATTATATAAATCTCAAAATAAACGTGAATATGTGTTTGTGGATACTATGGAAATTATGTGTAAAACATAAAGGTAAAAGGAACTAAAAAATAGGCTCATTAATTGATCTAAAAAATCTACCTAAAAAAGTGTTATTTTGAAAAGCTCCAAATTTGTGCTTCTCAAAAAGTTATATTTAAGCTTCCAAAAAGACCATTTATATGAAAAAAGTATTTTTAGATTTTACAGCCAAACACCCAATTTTCTTAAAAACAGCTTTTGTGGTGAAAAAAGTGCTTATTCACCCTCCAAAAGCTGAACCAAACATGCACTAAGACTTTAATAATGTATTTGGTTACTTGTACTATTTTATTCAAAAAAATATTCCTCACTACTATTTTGAAAAGGTTAGTTTAATATCTCTAGTAGGCTAGGATCTATTCAAATTTAGGTGGTCTTAAGATTGTTCAATATATAACTAAACATAAATTAATCATATTTATTCTTATAGTAATAGAAGGTAACAATGTAACTTCAAAGGTAAGTAATAAAAACTCCTTCTTTCCTTTCTAGTTTTGGCACAATTGAAGATGTATACTAGTTCCTCCTGTGTTGATCACCATCTATCCATCTCACCTACTTTTTTTTGATAACAATTGCCTAAATTGCTAACATCCTACGTCCAATTTTTTAAGATTTCTTTCCGATTTTTCTCCTCATTTTAGGTCTGTCCTTGATTGACTTAAATAATGACTATATCGTCTTTTCCATGTTGTACTCTCTATTCTTGCCTTATTGCTTACTCTTTCAAGTTATTTCCTGTATAACTTTTCAGTTATTTGTAATACCTTTCGTGGAAATAAGACAAACCATCTTGATAATCTCACAAATCCTTTGTCATTCCTACCATCAAAGGCTGCCGTTCTCACCTTCCCAAACCCTCTAGTTCCACCAACAAAAATTGCCCAAACCTATTAGTTTTCCTTTAATCAACCAATCTTTAACCTGAAAGCAACTCATTGGAGAAAAGAATGGTGAAATATAGTACTATACTCCTCTGGTCATAACAGAAGGTAAATCAATGGTAGCCTTTGATATACAGATCCTTAAGAAGGGAGATAAGGTATGGTTTTCCACTCTAGTTAAATTATTCTATAAAAAGATATTAAATTTCTTGCTAGTGAAGAACTAGGCTATAAGAGCTTAGAAAAATAAGGGGATGGTGGAAGTTTTGTTATTGGAGGATAATTTAATAATCTTTAAATTTACAAATTGTGATAATGCCATAGAGGTGATGGAAGCAGGCCTAAGGCATATTTGGAGCTGACCACTTTTTATTCAACTATAGAGGCTAGGTCTTAAGAGGGAATGTGTCACTTAAGAACAAATATCAATTTATATTAACTTGCATATATCCCTCTTGAATACTAGTCGACTAAGGGCCTAGATGCTTTTACTAGCTTTGTCGAGGTCATTATTTGCATAGATTAGACGACTATGTATAGAAGAAGAATCAGATATACTAGGCATTGTGTCAAAATTTGGAATGAAAAGGAGCTTCTAAAAAATATTCTGATTCTAAGATTAAGTGAGGAGGAGGAATTGGTTGAAGATACAACATGTGTCTCTTACTAATGAAGACCTAGAATGGAAAAAAAAAGGAATGAAACTTTTGAACATGGGGCATATGATGAATTACTGAACCTTGATGTAGAAAAGACTTGGTCCAACTAGGGAATTATTAAAAAAAGAGTTATAAAAGTGATTTTGGAATCTTTCAGCCAAACAAATCCATATTGAAGATAAAAAATAATGATAACCTAGTTAAACTAAATTAAGTACATCAAAATGGGGACAAACTATAGATTGCTAATATGGAGGAAAAAGGTATTGAACCTAGTGAAAGTTCCTCCACATCAGCTGAATTAGTGAAGGCAAAAAACTTCTAGGCAGTTTCTAAGAAAAAGCCTGATAGAAGTGGGAAAAAAGGTAGCTCATCTAATTAAGTTTCCTCTTTATAGTAAATATTGTAGCATGGAATATGAAGTGTCAATAATACCAAAAAATTGTACTAGCTAATTTTATTTTTGAGAATAAGATTACAGTTATGGCAGTCCTGAAAATAAGGCTCTCTCAAGAGAATTTTGTATGCTTAAAATTACATGGTTAGCTTTGGTCTTTTGATTCCAACCATAGACACCATCATTTTGGAAGGGTCACCATCATTTTTTATAAATAAAATTACACGTTGATACTCTTCATTTCAGTTGCTAATAAATCTATACTAAAATATCGTTAATTAGAGAAGCTAAACTAATAAAGGTTATTTTTACATACATATCCAACTTTAGATTTCAAAGGCAAGAGATCTGGAGACACCTTGTAAATATCAAGCAAAATATTCAAGATCTATGGTTATTGTCAGGTGAATTCAATAGTACTTTATATTCATTTGAAGTAGAAGGGAACATCTGTTTGAAAATCTACTCCATGCACTTTTTTGAATGTATTAATACCCTTGAGGTTAGTGATCTAAGCATGGAGGGCAATTTCCATAATTGGTAAAAAAAGTAATCTGTTTCCTAGCTAGATAGGGTAGTGGTGGATGACAAATGGTTGGTAGATTATCTAGAGAGTAAGACAATTTTCTTAAATCTTTCAACATCCAATCATCCACCAATGGTGATATAAAGCATATTTGCAGGGTTTAGATGAAGGTTTCCATTTCAATTCAATAACTATCTCACCAATCACAAGGGCTTATGAAAATAGTGAGAAGGGGAAAAGATGTATAGATAAGAGGCCATAAAACTTTCACTTGAAAAAATTGCAATGCTTCAAAAGGGAAATTTAACTCCTCAAAATTGTTACCAATTCAAACACTAAGGCATAAGTAACATAGACTAAAGGTGTTACGGATATTATACAAGGCTTAACAATGACTCACTCTGGGTAAGAATGGCGGTTAGACCAAGAGAAACAAACTCTATAAAATTATATTAGAGTTGTGAAGGATCACTACTACTTTCTTGGATAAATGGCCTAAGCAAATTGGTCAAAACAAGAAAACAAGAATTCTAGTTTCTTTTTTAACTTGATCTTGTCAAGAGAAAATCAAAATAGAATTAATCTAAATCACTAGGATAGATTGATTTCCTCACAGGACCAGCTAAAGGAAGGGACTTATCTTTATTTCATGAAGATCTTTGTTCAATCAAAGAACTCTTAACCCAACCTACAACTATTGAGATCCCTTATTTTTAATCAATTCTCCTATGAGATAAACCAGTATTTATAAGTACCTTTTCTGGGAAAAGGACATTCAGGATAAGGTTTTTGAATTGTGAGTAAGAACTGTTTTAGGGCCTGAGAGTTTGAATGGGATATTCTTCCAAAAAACCTTGCTAGAAGTAAAAGCCATGGTTTCTTCTGTTATTTTAGAGATTATTGAATTAGGCAACCTAGTCAAAGCAATTAACTATTCCTATATCTGACTTATTTTAGAGATTTTGTCCAATTTCTTGTTGCAATTTTATTTTAAGGCTTTACCCTCTATAATCAATCCAGCTTAGGTTATGTTTATGGAAGATCGTCATATTAGCACAACATCTTGATCACTTAGGAGTCGCTTAGGGGTAATTCCAGAAAGTTTTCTTTCCCCTCCAAACTATACCGTCAAAATTAACCTCCACAAAGCTTTTGATTTATTGAGCTAGTTTTTCATCTCTCAAATGATCAAAGCCTTCAATTTTGCTTCTAAGTTTAGGTCTTGGATGCAAATGTGCATATACTCTCTAACATATTTGATCCTTATTAAGGGTGAGCCAACAAAGTGGTTTTAAGGAAAAAGCGGGATAAGACATGGGGGCCCTCTATCACCCAACATTTTCTTATTGTGCATGAAGGTGTTGTTGAGGTTATTGGAGTATAATATCAAGCAAGACGTCTCCTTCTAGTTCCACCAAAGGTGTAAGAAATTACAAATATCCAAAGGTGTAAGAAATTTCAAATATCGCATCTCTTATTGCTGATGACATTCTCCTATTCTCTAAGGCATATGATAGGTCGATTTTCCTACTCATTCAAACCATACACTTGTTCATAAGAATTTTAGGTTTGGAAATAAATACAAAAAATGTTCTATCATAATTTCCACGAGTGCCCTTCCTAATGCAAATTGGCTAGCGTGGGTCACTGGTATAGAATTCCTTCAACCATCTTCAAATACTAGGTCTAATCACTTTACAAAGATTATATTATAGGGAATGCATGCCTTTCTTAATTAAAAAAAATCAAAAGATTAGGATATGATGTAACTCCTTTCTCTCCCTAGTAGGTAGAATAATGCTCATAAAATCTAGTGGAGCTCTCATTTTAGTTTTGATAAAGGAACAATTAAGTCAATGGAGAGGATTTTTAGATAGTTCATAAGATCAGGTACTACCACTAGGAGATACAAAGAAAAAATAGGTTCAAAAATGGTCTATTTGCCTAAACATAAGGGACACCTTGTTATGCCACTGGTAGGCACTTGCAACAAAATCTTTATGGTGAAAAGAATATGTCGAATCCTAACTCATAAAGAATCCTTATTAGTTTGTTAAATCCATGCATATTGTGGGTGTTATTGGTCCATAACTTGGACCTACAATTTCTTAAATTTATTATCCATTAACAGCTATAATGTTGGACCTATGGTTTCTCAACTTTGTTATCCCTTAACAACTATAACGTTTAATAGTTATTATGCATATTATATCCATTAATGTTTTAATGTTTCTTTTGCTTTGATATCTATTAATGCATCTTGTCATTGTTTCTGCTATCAAAACCCCTAACTTATACTCTTTCACCTACTCCCACGATCATGATTTTGCTCACTTTTCCTAAATAAGGCACACATCTTCTTCCAGCAAAAAAAGATCTTTTATGCACATACCTTTTTGTCTTTTATATTTTTCCTTTGTCTGCTTTTATTAATTTTTAGAGACAGGTCCTACTCTGCCCTTTAGAGTGCACCGAAGCTGGGGAAGAAGATGTTAACCTTAGGGTCAGATCCCATTGTCTTGCTGAATTGTAGAGGGAGAATTTCCAATTTAGAGCAGTGATTTTTCATGATTCCTTGCATTCATATAAGTTGTTCCAATTTTAATTATTATTGCTATTTTCTCTAACAGTCTAAGTCAGAAAATATTTCATTGCTATTGTTTATTGGAAATCACTACGATTTTGCTGTTGCATATTTATTTTGGTAGAAGTCAAAATATAATGTTGTTTTCTTTGTATTGTTAATTATTTCATGTGAGACATTTATGATTTTAGATTTAATTTGTTGTCTGCAAATGAGAGAAATATAGTTTATGTACTGATTGTTCCCCAAATAGGTTCAACCGTTATCATTGTAGCCTTGAAAATTATACCTGATCTAACTAGATTAGAGCCTCTAGATGGGAGAAATTTTAAACGATGGTCTGAGAAGATTTTGTATTACTTTCAACAATACGAAATTGATTATGTACTATTTCAAGAAACTCTTAGTGACAATATTGACCCTAAGACTATTAAGGATAACTTTACCGTTAGGGGAGTATTACTCAACCATATGATCAACCTTTTGTTTGATATCTACTATAAGTATAAAATTGCTAAAGAAATGCATTGGAAGTGAAATACAAGATTGATGATGTCGGTACTAAGAAATATGTAGTTGCTAGGTGGTTAACAATTACTGTTTTTGATGATAAGCCTATTGTGGACCAACTACATTAGTATGAAAATTTAGTTGTTGAAATCCTTATCGAGGGTATGAACATGTGTAAGTTGTTTCAAGCTAATGACCTTGTTGAGAAACTACCTGCCTCATGGAATAAGTATAAAAACTATTTGAGGGATAAAAGAAAGGCATGAAGCTTTAGGAGTTGATAGGACATATGAAGATTGAGGATGCCAACCGTGCACAAGATATGACCAAAACAGTCACCCTTGTCCCTATTGTTAAGGATCATATGGTAGAACATAGAAATGCTAATAACTTCAAAAATAATGGTGGATAAAACAAGTCTTTTAACAACAAGCAGGGTCAGTTTAAGCGTAAAAGGATTGATGGTGACTGCTAGCGGTGCCACAAGACAAGCCATCTTGCTGCCAATTGTGAAGCTAGAATCAACTATGAAAAGAAAGGCCAAGGATAGAAACTGCGACAGTTTGGGAAAGGAAACCAAATGGGGTGCCAACAGGGTAACCAAAAGAGCTTTGGTAAGCCTTAAGCTAATATGGTTGAAGCTGGGAATGACGAGGAGATCATTACTACTATAGTGTACAAAGTCAACCTTGTTGGAAATTTGGTCAAGCGGATCATTAACACAGGAGCCACACCCCATATCTGTACTAACAAGGACTTGTTTAAGGAGTTGAATGATGTTGTTGATGGTGAATTCGTATACATAGGTAACTTTAGTAGAGTTCCTATCCAAAGAGTTGGAAAAGTCACTCTTAAGCTCACTTCTGGAAAAGTTTTGGCATTAGAAAATGTTTTGTTTGTTCCTGATGTACGTAGAAACTTGATTTCTGGTGTGTTGCTTAACAAAGCCAGTGTTAAACTGACCTTTAATTCTGATAAGCTAGTTCTATCTAAGAATGAGAACTTTATTAGAAAAAGAGAAAAAGGGATTTGTAATGGGGGCTTATTTGTACTTGACGTTAAAATGAAGAGATCTACTTCTTCTGCTTACATTGTTGAGTCTTTAAAACTATAACGCTTTAGACTTGGGCATGTGAATGTGAGGTCAATTAAGAAGATGCAAAATTTAAACTTGTTACCTAACTAGATCACTAATGAAATGGAAAAATGTCAAATTTCTATTGAGGCTAAACACTCTAAGAAACCTTTTAAATCAGTGACCGAGAGAGAGTCACAATTATTGGACTTGGTGCACACAAATTTAGGTGATTTTAAGAATTGTATGAGCAAAGGAGGCCTGAGATATTATATTACCTTTATAGATGATTGTTCTAGATTCGCTAAGATTTACTTATTGAAAAATAAAAGTGATGCAGAGGAAATGTTTATGAAATACAAAGTTGAGGTTAAGAACCAATTGGAAAGGAAAATTAAAAGTTTAAAGTCTGACTAGGTGGTGAGTATAGTATTGATTTCCTTGTTGATTTTTGTGAAAAAATTTGGCATTATTCATTAGCTTTTATACACTTGAACAAAAGAAAATTGATCCTAATACTATTGATTCAATTTTTGTAGGATGTGCCTCTAATAGTGTTGCCTATAGATTTATGGTTAAGGAAGAGGGGTTTAGCAATTATGGATCAATTATGGAGTCAAGAGAATTAGTGTTCTTCAAGGATATATTTCCTATAAAAGTGGATGTGTAAGTACCTAAAGAATTTGTCCATAGTTCTTCTACCAATAATGAAATAGAGGAAGAGTAAATTGTTTAACTAAGGAGAAGCAAAAGAGCTAAAGTACCCACTAGTTTTGATTATGACATTATTACTTCCTTTGTTATGACAAAACCTAAGGAGATACATGATGTTTTTTTTGGTGAATTATATTATTGAGGAAGATCCTAAAACTTATGACGAAGTAATGAGCTTTGTGGATGCTATGTTTTGGAAGAAAGCCACAGATAGTGAATTAGAGTCAATCATGTATAATAAAACTTGGGTCTAGTTGATCTAACCCGAGGGTGTAAACCTTTAGAATGTAAGTGGATTTTCAAAAAGAAATTGAGACCTAAAGGAACCATTGAGAGGTTCAAGGTAAGACTTGTGATTAAAGGCTTTAAACAAAAGTAAGGATTGGACTTTTTTAATACTTACTCTCCTGTTACTAAAATTGCGTCTATAAGAATGTTATTTGCTATTACCTCAGTATTTAAGCTTCATGTGCACCAAATGGATGTTAAGAAAACTTTCTTAAATGGTGATCCAGACGAGAAAATTTATATGGTCCAGCCCGAGAGGTTTAAAGTGCATGGTTAAGAACAAAACATGTATAAGTTGGTTAAGTCATTGTATAGACTTAAACAAGCTCCCAAACAGTGGCATGAGAAATTTGAAAATGAGATTTTCAAATATGGTTTCACCTTTTAAGATGTTGATTCTTGCATTTATATGAAATTTGATGCCAATAGTTATGTAATCATATCTCTTTATATGGATGATATGTTGTTTTTGGTACTAGTTTATCTGTCATTAATACTACCAAGAACGCTAAAGTCTTCTTTTGATATGAAAGATCTTGAAGTTGTAGACTTTATTTTAGGAATAAGTTAATAGGACTAACTCTAGTTTTAGGTTGAATCAAACTCATTATGTTGAGAAAACTTTGAAGAAGTTTGGTTACTATGATATTGATCTTGTCAAAACTCCCTATAATGCTAGTGTTGTTTTAAAGAAAAATCTTGGTGACAGTGTAAACCAACTGAGTATACTAAAATTCTTAGTAGTGTAATGTTCTTAATGAACTATTCTCATCCTAATATTGCTTAATGTGTGAGTAGAATTAGTAGGTATACTCATAATCCTAGTTAAGAGCATTGGAATGCATTGATTTGTTTGTTGAGGTATTTGAAAGGTACTATCCATTATGGAATATCTTTTGGTGGTTATTCTCCTGTATTAGAGGGGTATTCTGATGCTAACTGAGTTATGGAGAGTGATGATATACACTCTACCAGTGGTTATATTTTTACCTTATCAAGAGTTGCTGTGTCTTGGAAATCATCCAAGCAAATGTGTATTACGAGATCAATAGTGGAGGCTGAGTTTATGGCTTTAGAATTGGCAGGGCAAGAATCTGAGTGGCTAAGGAATCTCTTAGTAGATATCCCACTTTAGAAAAAACCAATTCCTTCTGTGTTCCTTCATTATGATTCGCAGGCTACAATTCATGTTGCCAAGAACAAGCCACATAATGGAAAAAGTAAACATATCAAATTGAGATATAAAATTTTATGTACTTTAATTAGATATGGTGTAATTTCTTTAGACTATGTCAAGTTAAAGAGAAACTTAGCAGAACTGTCTATAAAAACTTTAAGTAGGAAACTAGATTCATAGTATGCTAAAGGGATGGCGTTGAGCCTAATTATGTAGTAACTTTATGATGGACACCTGACTTGGGAAACCAAGTTCAATGGGTCAAACAAAGTTATATGGTGACTACTTACTTGCATTTTTTTGTGAAATAATACTAAGATATATTCAGTTGTTAAATAGCATCTACTTGTATTTTTTTTGTGAAATAATACTAAGATATATTCAGTTGTTAAATAGCATCCTTAGCATAACTTTTCTACGTTTGATAAGGTTGGATTGTTTAATCCTTAATGAGTTCCATAGCCTAAGTTTGAGTGGCGTGAGTAGTACACACTTGATGGACTCACCTACGTGATTTTGGGGGTCGGCTACCTTTCTATAACTAATAATACCTTTCTATGAGAGTATTTGGACAACATGTTTAAGACTTAGTTCACCTGGTCTGTAGCACCCCCTTACCATAGGACATATACCGGGATGCCCGTAGGTCATTCCGATACACACCCTACGATAAGGGTGC
>JAOSBK010000008.1:40090939-40108487 GCA_027568895.1 Erythroxylum shatona | reverse complement strand
TTTAATTCAATCAACCTATATCATATAATCTTTCTAACATCAATATAATAATTAACTCCACAAACTTTCATAAAGACTTCATAATTGATGTAAATCATACTTATTCGTCAAGAAAAAAATTTGGGGGCCAACACAAATGCTATTTCAAATGTTGCAAACAAAAGAAAAAAAACACCCTGAAATGATGAAAACGAAACAGTTGAGATGCAATGAACGTAAACAAAAGGACAAACACAAAGCAAATTTAGAAAAGACTAATAATAATGGTAAAGAAGTGGGATGGAGATATCTTCGGGATTCCAGGATCTTTATTGATCCTTGAATCTAAATAAAAGGTACTCTCATCATGGTGTTAGCCTAGGGACTCGATTAAGCTTTCGAACCCTTAATTTCTTTAAAATAGGCAAAACTAATAAGCTCTAGAAATAACCCGATTTCCACTATAACCTAGAATAGGCTCTTTAAGTTCAACAGAAAAGACACATTAGGAATTAAGAAACAACTAACTTAGGCCACCTACTTATAAGCTCGGAATGCGTACCTAAAAGTATGAGATCCTAGATTGGTTGATTAAGTATCCTGATAAAGACAACTAACCTATTGCTACTTCTGGGAATCCTTATAGACTATTACATATCACACGCTCAACCCTAGCCTTCGTATTAGAAAGTTACCTAAAGGGTGATTAAACCTATAAGCAACTCCTAATTCATGACATTTATCCTAAATCCCAAACCAACATGGACCTACAAGCACCAATTCAAAATAAGTTCAACTCCATTCTCACAATTTCTATCCCTTCATCCTTATAATACCTTCAAACCCCTAAGTAGTCTAGCCACACATGTTCATATTAAGCAAAATAGACATTAACTAAACAAAACTCATACTTAATTAAATAAAACTAAGGTTGGAAATTATAAACAAGGTAATAAAAACCAAAATTCAATACTAACTTGATAGAAATCAAAACCCTTTATGCCAACAAATAACTAATTATAACCTAAATTACACAATCTAAACTAATTGCATAAAAATAAAAAAATAAGTAAACACAACTTGCATAAAAACTCAAATTAATTGATCATAAACCTAAAAACATGTATAAATCCTAACTGTTGAGTACAAATTAATCAAAAGCATCATAAATAAGCAAAAAACATAACATAAACCATGAAACATTCAAATACCCAACAAATTCAGATATGAAAAATCACATAAATAAACTCAAACAACTAAGATTAAAGCTGGAAAATTGAAGGAGCAAACATCCATTGATCTAATAAAGGTTCCTTACAAAATTCATGAATTTCAACTATAAAATCCATTAAACATTCATTCTAAATATTCTAGAATGTGTAAAAAACGTGATTAACACTAAGAAAGCTTTAAACCAATGGAATAAATATTAAGAAATTTAGATGTATAAAAATAAAGCAGTGAAATTGAAAGAAAATAGGTAAGCTTATGGAAAGTAATGAATGAGAAACATACAATAGCTAAAAATCAATGAAAAAGCTAAGGCAAAATGGAGTAAAGAAAACATTGCATTTGTCTCTATGGTGGAGAGTCTCTCCTAGAAAGCTAGCTCTAAACCGCCACCTTACTAAAAAGTGTTGAAGTCGGAACCACCATTTTTCTGCTCTCCCCCATGCTATTGCTATTGTTCTCCCTTCTTTTCCTTCTCCACACTACCACTACTATTCTCTCATTTTAAGAATTAATTTTTGGTCCACTTTACTATTCATCTCTTTAAACCTACGCTCTCCTTTGCTACTATGCGACTACATTTTATACTATCCATTTTCATTTCTTCTCTTGTGTTTTCTACTCTTACTTTCACTGTCGTTTTTAGCCTTTGTCTAACGTTTGCATTTTATCCATCTGTGCTTCTTGTCGCCAGTAGTTGCAAGTAGTTTTGATTCACTTCCTAGACTTATACATTAAATTCATATGAAGCACCATGCACAAATCATGCATAGCTCACATCTTCATTTTTTCACTCCAGTTGTTGTTTTGCTTCTTTGGCGTGGACTACTGCATTCCTAAAAACAAAATAGAAAAAAAAATAAGGTACTCAAATGAAAGTAATAAAAAAAACTAAAACTACAAAGAACTAAAATGAAAGGATAAGGTTAGGGTGCCTCCCAACAAGCGGTTATTTAAGGTCAGAAGCTCGACCCCTGTCAACTGATATCAACTGATGTATGTTGAAGATTTAAGCTCCATTAGCTCCACATTGTGCATCTGAAATCCCTCAAAGTAGGGCTTGAGACAATGTTCATTGTCTTTAAGCTCTTTCCCCGTCTTGGCACTTCTAATCTCCACTGTTCTATGGGGATATAATTGGGTAACCTCAAAAGGACCTATCCATCTGGAGCGTAACTTACTTGTAAAGAGTTTGAAGTGTGAATGATCTAAAAGTACTTCTGTCCCACCAAAAATGTCTTTTTAGAGATGTTGTAATCTTGGAATGGTTTAGTCTTCTCCTTATAAATCTAGGCATTCTTGAATGCTTTATGTCACAACTCTTCGAGTTCTTGCAACTGTAATCATCTGTAGCACCAACAACTTCTGACTCCATGTTACACTTCTTAATTGCCCAATAAGCCTTGTGTTTTAACTCTATTGGGAGTTGGCATAGCTTCCCAAAAACAAGCCTGAATGGTGACATCCCTATTGGAGTCTTATATGCAGTCCTATATTCCCATAAGGCATCGTTGGGGTGCAAACTCCATTCCTTCCTGCTGGGATTCATTGTCTTCTATAAGATGGACTTGATCTCGTGGTTGGATACCTCAACATGACCACTTGTCTGAGAGTTATAAGCGGTTGAGACTCGATGCATCACTTGATATTTCTTCAGGAGGGCCTCTATCGTCCGATTGCAAAAGTGAGTCCCCTTGTCATTAATGATGGCTTGTGGAACTCCAAACCTAGAGAAAATGTTAGATTTTAAGAAATCTACAGCCACTCGAGAATTGTTAATTCGAGTGGCTTTTGCTTCCACCCATTTTGACATATAATCAACTGCAAGCAGAATATATTGAAGTCCAAATGAGGAAGGAAAGGGACCCATAAAGTTCATGCCCTAAACATAAAAAATCTCACAAATTAATATAAGGGGTTTGAGGCATTTCCCCACGGGAACCTAACATACCTGAGTGCTGACAGTTGTCACAAGTCCTACAGAAATCAAATGCATCTTGAAATAGAGATGGACACTAAAACCCACACTAGAACCTAGCAAGTTGTCCGCTTTGGGCCAAAATGACCTCCACATGCATAAGAGTGACAAAATGTCAAAATAGAAAGAAATTCACTATCAGGTAAGCACCATCTGATAACTTGATCCGCATAAAATTGCCACAGATAATGATCATCCCATACAAAAAAATTTGCTGGGCTCTTCATTCTCTCCTTCTGTGCCTTGGTGAAATCTATAGTAAATTGATGAGAAGCCAAGAAATTCACTATATTAGTATACCAAGGAGCTATCAACTGTATTGTATGTAGCTGCTTATTTGGAAAATCATCATTGATAGGGCCCATGTCAGGACCATGCTCTACTAAACGACTCAAATGATCTGCTA
Source organism: Erythroxylum shatona (assembly GCA_027568895.1). NCBI lineage: Eukaryota > Viridiplantae > Streptophyta > Magnoliopsida > Malpighiales > Erythroxylaceae > Erythroxylum > Erythroxylum shatona. The sequence goes on along the minus strand of JAOSBK010000008.1, from coordinate 40,104,894 downwards.
CCCCATTCTTCGAGCCTTTCTTATCCTTTATCTCCACATTGAACTCCTGAAATGAGAGTATCCAACGAATGAGACTCGATTTTGCCTCTTTCTTCACTAGTAGGTACTTTAAAGCTGCATGATCAAAATAAACAATAATCTTAGTGCCTAGTAAATAAGACCTAAACTTTACCAAAGAAAAAACTATTGCAAGAAGCTCTTTTTCTATGATGGTGTAATTTGCTTGGGTGTCATTCAAGGTCTTCGGGGCATAATAAATAGCATAAGAGATCTTCCCCACTCGCTGACCCAAAATTGCTCCAATGGAATGGTTGGAGGTGTCACACATGAGCTCAAATGGTAGACTCCAATCTGGAGGTTGTAAGATAGGTGCAATAACCAACTTCTCCTTTGGAGCATCAAATGCCTTGTTGTACTATTTATTAAAAACAAACTCTTTGTCCTTTTGAAGTAACCTACTCAATAACTGTGCAACCTTGGAAAAGTCCTGAATGAACTTGTGAAACCTTGCATGTCTAAGGAAAGATCAAACTTCCTGCAAAGAAGCGGGGTAACGCAAAGAAGAAACAAGGTCTACCTTGGAAAAGTGAGGTGGTCTAGGCATTGTTCAAATGAATCCCCATACACGGTAAAGTTATCCATAAAAACTTCAATGATTTTCTTAAGATACTCAGAAAAGATACTTACCATACACCTTTGAAAGGTAGTAGGGGTGTTGCACAATCTAAAAGGCATCCTTCAATAGGTAACGGTGTTATATGGGCATGTAAAATTCGGCTTCTCTTAGTCCTCCAGAGCAATAACAACTTGAATGTGACGTGAATAACCATTAAGAAAATAATAGCAAACATGACAAGTAACATGTTCTAACATCTGATTAATAAAGGGTAGGAAAAAGTAGTCCTTTCTACTTATTGAATTGAGCTTGCGATAATTAACATAAACTTACCATCCGTTCTACACCCAAGTTGGAACCATCTCTCCTATCTCATTCTCCATTACTATAATGCCTAACTTTTTGGGTATATGATACCCACATCTAGCAACTTCATCACTTCCTTCTTAACCATCTCCATCATCAGTGAGTTGAGATGTCTTTGCACTTGATGAACTAGGGTAGCTCTTTCCTAAAGAAAAATCTTGTGCATGCATAAGGAAGGACTAATATCTTTAATATCTTCAACTGTCCATACACTACCGTCTTATACTCTCGCAACACACTAACGAGCCTTTCTTCTTACATCTTTGTAAGATCACTTGCTATGATAATTGGAAGGGTGTTGTTAGTGCCCAGATAAGCGTACTTGAGGTGAGTCAGTAAGGGCTTCAACTACACTTCTGGTGCCTGCATAACAGAAGGTAACACTCGCTTAGTACTAATAGGCAATTCTAAAAAGTAAAGGATATACCTGCCAAAAAGACTTGTCTCAAGTGCCCAAATTGCTTCATTTAGATCCTCTCCAAACTCAAACTTACTTTGCCAATAAGTAGACAACTTTTTCTCTAGCGGGGTAGTCAAAGCTACCTTCAAAGGGTCACCTGTAGAAAGAAGAGACCAATGCTCCACCGAAGAGTCAAGAATATCTACCTTAGCAACTGACTCACAATCTGATGGATATCACTTGACATCAAAGATTTTGAAACAAATGGCCTCGTTATCGAACTCCACAGTCAACACCTTGCTGTGTACATCGATTTTTGTCCGATAGGTCTTTAAAAATGGTTTGCCTAATAAAATTGTCGAAGGGCTCGAAGAGCCCTCATCTTGCATATCTAACACATAAAAATCTGCATAGAAAACAAGTTCGTTAACCTACACCAAAACATCCTCAATAACCCCCTTAGGGTATGTGATAGATCTATTAGCCAATTGAATGATAACACAGGTATCCTTTAATGAACCAAGATTAAGAGCTCTAAAAATAGATAACGGCATAACATTGATCGAAGCTCCTAAATCTAACATACATCTCTTATACCTCATGTTACCAATCTTACAAGGAATGGTGAAGATACCTGGATCCTTGTACTTGGGGGCTAGCTTCCTCTGTAAGAATGCTTACACATTGCCCCCTATATTGATATTCTCATCTCCCTTCATTTTCCGCTTGTTGGTGCATAACTCCTTTAAAAATTTAGTATATCGCAAAACTTGCTTAATTGCTTCCAAAATAGGGATATTAACTTCTTCCTTGCAAAAGAACTTCAATATTTCCTTTTCCTTCTCCTGTTGCTTATTCTTTGCTAACCTACTTGGAAATGGAATAGGAGGTGAATCATTAACAATAGGGTGTGAAGTACTTACCTGAGGTTCCCCTTCCTTAGTCCTTATACCTCCTTGCCACTTCTTAAGGTAATGGCATAAGCGTCTTCTCTTAGATTCATTTCAAGTTGATTAGGTAATTTTGTGGAACTTTGGGCATGCAACTTCCCCATAAGATCAACTAACTGACTGACTTCATTTTCCAAATTCTTCAAACCACTTTTTGCTTCCTATTGAAATTAAAGAGTGTTAGTCGCTAAGCTCTTAAGAATTTCCTCTAGCTTGTTGTTGTTATGGTGGTTATGGAGGAGGTGGCCTTGGATGAAACTGTGGTTGATTCTAATGAAAACTTAGTGGTGTATGGAATCCTTATTGCTACAGCTGATAATTGGGTTGAAATGTATTAGACCTGCTTCCTTGCTGTGGGTTTCCATACTTGAAGTTGGGATGATCCTTCCACCTCAAATTGTAAGTGGGAGCAAAAGGGTCATACCTCCACTGTTGTCTTTGGAACCATCCAACTGCGTTGATGTGCTGTTCATCCTATAAGGAAGGGTAAGCATCTATAAGATGGCCAGCTAATGCACAAATACCATATACCTTGGTAGGACCCTTTCCTATCATTGCTTGTTGTACCAATGAAGTCAAATTTGGGACTTGTTGCTCCAACTTGGAAATGGAGATCTCCTTCACTTGCTTTGTCAAGGAGTGCGATTGCCACAATACTGGGAGTTCATTACTATTGTTGCTATCGAGTTCCTAGCATCCACCAGTGTCCTATCAACCAAAGCTCCAACACATGCAACATCTTTCATATTCCTGTCCAAAGGAAGCAAACCTTCATAGAAATATTGAATTAATAACTGGTCACTTATCTGATGGTTTGGATAGCAATTGTAGAGCTTATTGAAACACTCTCAATACTTATGCAAAGACTCCCTTGTGTCTTATCGAATGCCACAGATCTCCTTCCTGATGTTAGCCTCTCTTGATGCAGGGAAGTACTTTTCTAGAAATGCTTGCTACATTTGCTCCTATGTATTGACCAAACTGATGGACAAGTCATACAACCACTCCTTGGCTGCATCTGCTAAGGCAAAAGGAAATGCCTTTAGTTGAGTTGCTCCATTGAGACTCCCGCTGGCTTCATACCTAAGCATGTGATGTGGAACTCCTTTAAGAACTTGTTGGGATCTATGATGTAGCCTGATCCTAGTGAAATGGTTCCACGAAAACTTGTAAAAGTAGGTAGTGTATGTATCAGTTCGGGTTTAATTTCAACTTTAGGCTCATCATCTAGATAATTGATACAAAATATATTAGGATTGAAAGAAGGAGCTTAATAGCATGTTGAAATGCTAGTCAAAACAAAATAACTAGACCTACTACTATAGTAGTGGTGAGTCTAAGTTGATCCCACAGAGAGTGTGTGTAAAGTTGTTGAAAAGAAATTAATTGGTGTTTAAGTTTAGGTGGGTTTTGGATTTACAAAATAAAATGAAACTAGACCAAAAAAACAAATTAAAGAAAACATGAAAAATGATAAAAATGGGTAATTAGGTAAGGACCCAGTTCTTTGGTTCAATCTCAGCCTATACCCTAATTGAACATATTTAATTGATTTGTTGTTCTCAAACCTCTCCTAACAATTATTAATCGTGGGTTAATAATTAATTAGAGTTTTCCCTTAGGTAGTGTTTAATCAAGATATGATCGTTAATTAAATCTAACCACCGAATAACGTAGGATACAATCTCTAGATTTAATTAAGCAATAGCATTACGAATAAGGAAAACTGATTAATCAAGGCAACAATCACATATGTATAAGGTTTCGATCATACATCTCATACATAATATATATCAACTATATGCAGTGGAAAATAAAATGAAATATCAAAAACTAGATCTACTCATACATATAGATATAGAAAATAGAAACACAAAATGTAAGATATTTATGTACCTTTCTGATGATCTCCCTTATTCTTTAATCTTCTCCGCATTGGGTTGTCGTAAACCACAATGATCAACGTAGACCGTCTCTAATGAAAGTCCAAACAAAGATAGAAGGATGAAACCTCACTAGGAGACGACTAGAATTCCTTCTTTGTGCTAGCGAAGATAAGAACTCTTATAAGAGTTAGAGAGAAAAATAGTGTGTGTGTAAGAAAGAACCTTCTTTCGCTTGTGTCTTACACTAGATGCACGAAAATCATCTCTATTTTGCACCATTTGACCTTTGATAACCCCTATCACTAATGGAGAGTTATGGGAAGTTAATGGTCATGAATAACATGCATTAATGGAAGTTATGAGAAATTAATGACCATGAATAGAATGCATTAATGGAAGTTTTGGGAAGTTAATGACCAAATTGGTAGCCAACAACACTTGTTTGTAATCCATTCCATGCAATGTTTTCTACGATGATCACATCACAATACAATCCCGAAACACTCTCTCATATCTTAAATCACCATTCAAGACCATTTTACTCACCCTTCGAATCTCTTATGTGTGTGACCCATTAGGTTCCTGGTTATGTTCGTCACTTAAATAAACACTTAATTCAAGTAAGTCAAGAGTGGTATCTAGCAACATGTTATAACCCCCAATTGACTGAAAAGTTAGTGGTTTGACTATGAACCTTGCCATATGCAATGTTGCCATGCAATTCATCCTTTCACTATCTATACCCCACTTGGTTCAAAGTATGGTCAAAGTGTCAACTCCCAGTAGACTAACTACGTCACATCTAGTCCAAGTGTTATTAGATCTTGTCCTAAGGATCTCATTACTTTATGTATCATTAAAGACTCTCTTCATGACACATATCTACTCTGGCCAAAGACTCTTGAGTAATGGCCCCGACAAGAGGTTGTGGGTATCATCTCCTTCTATCAGGAGTGGTGAATCCTTTATTGGCTACTAAATTACCTCCGAATACTTCACATTGTACCTAATCACCACCTTATGAGTAACCTATGAAAGGCATCGATGAATGGAGTCAAAGCACAGGATCAGTATCTGAGATACCCCTGAGCACCTCAAGTCAAAAGATATTTGCATTATTGCTATAATGAGACTATCATTGACATTAGAATAGAATATCCATATGATTGTCTAATAGTAGGTCAATCCAATGTACTTACTACCCTTAGTAAGCATCCACCTGTTAACTATAAACAACTCATGTCTACAGCTTATGAGATCTACTACTTGATCCAATCAAGGAGTATAATATGTGCTATGCTATCCGAATTAATGATATCTCATCTCATTAATCCCATGACTAGGGAAAGTTTAGGTACTAACATAATTACACATGATAGGAATCTCATCATGATTTCCTCCATGCTATGTTTTGTATCAAGGACTTCTTTAAATCAACTTAAGATTAACATCAAATCCATAAACTTAGGAACATTGAAATAATGAAAATGCCTTTGTTAATCATAAAATGAATTGTACAATAAGTGTTAAAGGTGATTGCCTTTAGAGCACTTCTCTAACAAACTCCCACTTGCACTAAAGCCAATTGCCTTGATATCTAATGCCATAGGCTTGTACATGTGACACAAAACTCTTTTGGGAAATAGGCTTAGTCAATGGATCAGCTATATTCTGATTGGTGGGAACTCTCTCTATCTTGATATCATTTCTACCAATGATCTGTCTAATCAAATGATAGCACCTGAGTACATGTTTGGACTTCTAATGAGACCTCAATTCCTTTGCCTGCACTATAGCCTGTTGTTATCACTATACAATTGCATTAGGTTGGTGATGCTCAGAACCAAAACAAGCTCTATGATAAACTTCTTGATCCAAACCGCTTCCTTTACCACTTCTAAAACTGCAATGTACTCCGCCTTTGTCATCAAAACTGCAGTCGTCTCTTGTTTGGAATTTTTCCAACTAACTGCACCACTATTCACTGTGAATACATATCAAAACTGGGATCTAGAGTCATCCCTATTGGATTGAAAACTGGCATCAGTATACCCGCTTAACACAAGATCACCTTCTCTATATACCAAGAATACATCTTTAGTTCTTCTCAAGTACTTAAGGATATTCTTGACAACCACCCAATGACCCTCACTAAGGTCCGACTGGTATCTACTGGTAACACTTAAAGCATATTATACATCAGGTCTAGTACATATCATAGCGTACATGATTGATCCTATAGCCGAACCATAAGGAATCAAACTCATGCAAGTCTTCTCATCTTGTGTGTTTGGACATATAGATTTACATAGTGCAATCCCATATACCATAGAAAGATAAACTCTCTTAGACTACTCTATGTTAAATCTCTTTAACATCTTGTCTATGTATGTAGACTGAGAAAGACCAAGCAACCTTTTAGATCTATCTTTATAGATCCTTGTCCCCAAAATATATGTTGCTTCTTCAAGGTCTTTCATAGAGAAGTTCTTAGCTAACCAAATTTTGAATGATTGCAAAGTTGAAACATCGTTTCCTATTAGCAATATGTCATCTACATATATTACAAGGAACATGATTGCACTCCCACTAACCTTCTTATACACACACGACTTATCTGGATTTTGTGAGAAACTAAACTCTTAATTGTCTCATCAAATTGGATATTCCAACTCCTGGATGCTTGTTTTAATCTATAAATGGATTTCTGAAGCTTGCATACCGTTTCTCCATTCATGGATATGAAACCATCAGGTTGTGTCATATACACATCCTTGGTTAGGTTTCCATTAAGGAAATCTGTCTTCCTATCCTTTTACCATATCTTATAATCATAATGAGTGGCAATGGCTAGGAGTATCCTAATGGATATAAGCATAGCTACTGGGCCAAACGTTTCATCATAGTTAATACCTTGCCTTTGATGATAACCTTTAGCTATAAGTGTTGGACCCCGAATTTTTCTTGGAAGTTAGAAATATTAAATGAGAAATTTTGGTGATTATTCATGTGTAAAGAAAATAAGAATTCTTGAATTTGAAATGAAGTGGAAGGGATAGTTAGGACAAGATGGGTTACATGTGAAATATTGGAAGTTATAAGTTTAAACACGATCACTAAGTATACTTCGGTATTTTAGCCATAACTTTTTCTCTAGTTATCTAAATGATATGATTATTAATTTGGATTAAACTAGAGAAACAGGGCTACATCTTATCTGATGAAAATCGAGTTCTAATTTAGTCTTGAAGAATTTCAATTTTGTATGGAAGTTGAGCACATAATAATGTTTTAGTGTAAGAATATTTTAGAATGTTTTGGGATATAACTTTCTGATTTCCAAACCAAATTCAATGATTTTGGTGTCATTATAAAACTGAGACAATGAGGAACATTTTTCTAGAAGGAAGTGTTATCAATTTCTTTCAATTACCTAATCATAAAAGGTCTTGATTTTTGAAAGAAGCTAGGCAATGACTTAAATGAATTTTGAGGTCTTGCTAGATTAATTATTTTATTTGGAGTAATTATTATGTTAATGTTGGTAGGATTTGAAAATATGGTTGAGTGGAATTAAGAAGTAAGAGTATGTATGTATGAGGGCTTTTTGGGAAGATCACTTAAGCATTTAAGTTACAAGGCAAAGTAGACATTTTAGATTCATTAAGGGTATAAAAGAAAGAAAGAAGACTTGGCTTACATTAAAGAGGAAAAAAAAACAAAAATTAGAAGAGAAAAAAGGGGAGAGAGAGTCATGGAGAGAAGAAAAGAAGAAGGAAATAAGAAGTGAGAAGGAAGAAGGGAGAAAAAGAAAAAGAAAGGGAATCATCTTACTAAGGTAAGTTTATCGTCTTCTTCTCGCTTTGTTAGAGAAAGAGTTAGAAAGAGAAAGCGTTTGTGTAGAGAATGGGTGCTGGATTGGAAGGATATGATTTAAGGAACTCATTTGATTTTTAGGGTTTCTAAGCTGGGTTTTGGGTTTTCTAACCTAGATGGACTATGGGTAGGTTAGATTTGAGCTTGATTTATATTAATTTCATTTGTTGTGATTTTGAAGTTTTAGGGATTTTGTGGAAATTGGGGATTTCCATTTGAATTGGAATTGAATGAAGATTTTGGTTTGTTTTAGGAAAACAAGAGAAACCTTATACAAGAGCAAGAGGAAGGGAACATTTAAGTTTCGATGTCTAAGCAAAATGAGATGGGTTTCATGTTTATAATTGAATAATGAGCTATTAAAGTTTTTCCAAATCAAAAGAATGAAATAATTTCAATTACTTCATCAATATGCATATATTGCTTTTCAATGATTTTAAGAATTTTCTTATTTTTGTGTATATGCTAAATGGATTGGATTTGAATTGTTATGAATGTGGAAAAATGCATTGAGATATACGATCATGTTAAGCCCTTGAATTGTGTCGTGGCATTTTGATTTGAATGGAAAGAAGAAAAAGAACATGAAAAGTATGAAAGCATTTCTTTTTGATAAAATGATTTGAGCATTACTTATGTGCTTTGTTTGGGCGAGAGAGGAACCGTTTTGTAGTCACATGCATATTGACATTTATCCTTCTCACGGCTGCCTGCTTGTGACCCATGAGATCCGAAAAGTGGACTCGTTTCGTTCACAGAGTAAACTTCGGTTTCTTTGTTTTGTTCCATGGAACCCTCAAGCTATTTGGTGTGCATTGAATTTGTGAATTGTCAAGTTGGTGCATACATGATTTGCATTATTGTGAATTGGTTGAAAACTATGTTTTTTCTTGAACTCAATAAGAATTTTATATGACAAATGAATAATTTCAATGGTTTTGCTTGTTATTGATTATAAACATCTTACCCATTTTAAGCTCACCCTCACTTTCCATCCCATCTTCAGGTAAAAAGAATGAGATTAGGAAATCAAGAGTCAAGGCATCATTTCAATTATACATATTTTGAATTAGAAGTTAGATTTTGTAAAAATATGTTGTATTTCAGATTTTTTATATTGATGATGTAATATGGCTTGGAGTGCCATTAAAGTTTTGTAAACATTTATCTTGTGATGTTAACGAAATATGAATTGTGCATGGATGATGTTAAGTGAAACTAGTTATGTTGAAATTATCAACTTGAGATGATGAATTTTGAGCATGAACTATGGTTATATATATAAGTGAGATATTATGGAAAAGAAAGATAGGATGTTTGGTGAATGATGAGATGTTATTGAACATGAGAAGTCAAATGAGAATGAGAATTGAGAAGTTCTTTTTGTATAATTATGTGTTATTTAAAGTTTGAGAATGATGGATGTGCTTATCATTTGGTTGAGATTTCCAATTGTTGCTAATGTTAGAATAGCATGCTTGAAATTGGAAAGATTGTGTGTGATGAATCCTTTGGTGTGGAGATCCAAGTGTTAATGAGATGTTTTTAGTAGTTAAATGGATATGAAGTGGTTTTTGGCACTAAAAGGGTGGTATTGGAGAAGAGTATGAGGAAAGGGGATGTTAGAATGGGTTTAGGATCCTTTAGAGGGGTCGTGGAGGGTGAAAATTTCATTTCACCTGAAGGTTACATGGCCTGCCTGTGTAAAATCACACAGGCCGTGTGTTTCTAATGCAGGAACACATTTTCACCCGAAGGTTACATGACCTACCCGTGTAAAATCACACGGTCTGTATTTTTTGACCCTTCAAATGACCTAATTTCATTTGTGAGTCTTCATAAAAGTTGTCTATCTAGAAGTCTTCTTTCAAACCATCTAAAAATAAAGTCAATCCAACACCTGTAGTGAGAGTTATGACAATTGCGCCAAGGCATGTACAATATGAGTAAGGACATGAAAATATTGGATTCGTTTGGCCATAACTTCTTCGTCCGACCTCTGATTAAGGTGATTCTTAAAGAGATAGATTCCTAACACATTTTTCTTCCTGAAAAAAAAATTGATAGCCATTGGTATTGAGTTAAGAAAGATTGATGGAAAGAAAGTGAGGGATTGGTTGGTAGGGCAAGACTTGGCTGTGAACACACTTTGGATTTTTTAAGCATTACTTCTTCTATGGAGTTCCAATCGAGATAGTTCTTGCTGCAAATTAAAATAGAAATGTGGAGCTACAATTGCTTTGAAGAAATCAATTATGATTTTTGTGATTCCATTGTGTGGGCTCACCTTTGTGGCTTGAGATGTTATGAGAATGAGAGTGAATTGATGATGGCTAATGAGGGTTAAACGAAATAACTCTACAGGTTAATACGCTCAAGTTTTATGAATGGTTTCCAGATGTTGGGTTCTAGAAACGATGCCCAACATCTTTAGTGTATGAATCAAATGGTTACATACTCAACATTTTCTATCAATAAACTGCCTACTGTAACTCTGTTGGTAAAAGTATGGACCAAATTAAGACGTTCCTCAAAATGTTAATTGGCATGATGATTTGGATTTGTTGCTTCCGCTAAAAAAATGATTTCTTAAAAGTTTTGAAATCTACCATCTCTCCAAATATAGTATGCTTTCTTTTTCTGATCCAACATGATTACCGTACAGGGTAAGGAAAGATTGGTTATTATAGATTTGTTCTTGGTAACTATAAGTTTGTTTTATTGAATTTCAAATCAAGTTCTGATTAAAAAAAAATTCAAATCAAGTCATTTTTTTATTTTTAATATTATGTTTTAACATAATTTCCAAAACCCTATTTTTTTTTGCTTAATTTTTAAAAATAGATAAACCACATTCCCTAAGGAGACAACCTTACCCCACCATGTGATGTTAATATTCTAAGTAGGTTAATTATTTTTTTGGTTGATTTGACATTCACCAAATTTTGGTGATGTTGCTTTGGAATGTTGTTAATTATTTATTTCTTTAAAATTTTTGTTTTACTTTTGTTCTGGTTGATGCCCCGCTCTTCCCATACAGGTGAATTGATTTTTGATCCAAAAATTGAGAAGACAAATAAGGCTAATAGAAAAGTGAAAAAAAAGAAGATCATTTGCATGCTTGAATGTCTTATTTTGAGGAATTAGATTCTGAGTTTGAAGACCAAGAGATTGAAGAGACGATTATTGAAGAGCCAATCAATGAAGAAAGGCCAATGGGTGAATGACCACAACAATGGACATTAAGGGAGTTAGCAACTCCTAATGTTAACCAATAACCTTTTTGCATTGAATTCCCTAATATTAATGCACCCTTTGAATTTAAATATAGTTTGATACGTTTATTGCCTACTTTCTGTGGACTGCAGGTGAGGATCTCTAAGAGCATTTGAAGGAATTCCATGTTGTTTGCTCATCAATGAAGATATAAGGAGTTACAGAAGAGCAAATCAAGCTTTAAAAATTTTCTGTTTTCGTTGGTCGACAAGGCTAAGAACTGGCTTTATTATTTACCATCTGGGTCCATAATCACTTAGAATAAACGGAAGAAGCAATTCCTAGAGAAATTCTTTTTGGCTTCCCATTAGGAAAGATATTTTTGGAATCTGATAAATTAATGTAGAGATAATGTCTGAGTATTAGGAGAGATTCAAACAACTATATGTAAGTTGTCCTCAACATTATATTCCGGACCAACTGCTTATCCATTACTGCTGGTGAAATCTTTTCTACTTTAATACAAGGGTTAATGTTGTGTTCATAACCTATGGAATTCCACCAAATCTTAAGTAACAAAACTATGACCATCAAGTTAAAACTATGAAAATAACTAAATAGCTAATGAGAATGTTATAAAATAATCAATCCAGAAAGAAAGCTAAATATTGGGTTGCCTCCTAATTAACGATTCTTTATGAGTCTTGTAGTTGAAATTTTCAGCAATGCCCCTTTTTTTAACCTGCATTTATAATTAGCATATTCCACTATTTGTCACACATAAAAGTTTAATAGCCTACAAATAAGTCACTTGTTGTAAGATAATAAGGACATAAGGTACTAAATAAATATAACAAATTAACTCCATTAATGTCCTTTTAGTAATAAACTATCAATATAACAAGGAATAAAAAACCCTAGATTTTTAATTAACTTTGACATTTTGTTATGTGGGAAGTAGGAGCCTTTATACTTAAGATGTTTGTCGATAATTCCTTGTATCCTCCTCATTTGACTCCTCCTCTTCATCTTCCTCTTTCTCCTTAAACATCGTTTATTAAGCAGTAGCTTCCTCATTTTCTTTAACCTCTTTCTTCTATGTTGAATCTTCTTCCTTCTATTTTGAATTGCAACATCCTCCACGTGTCAAACCTCTAGCTCCTCTCTACTTTAGACAATTAATGTGCCCATATAATCCCTCAAGTTTAACTTATGTATTTGGATGACAAAAATTAGCTCTTAGAGTTTATAAAGGGTAGCCTATTATAAAGAAATGCCTTTCACAAGAACATCTCTAAAGCGTTCCTTTTCCTCTTATTACTATTGTTTTAGAAATCTATATGAAGCATGATTGTTCCATGCATAATCATAATAAATTCTCCAATATGGATTATAAGCATTCTCATATGGGGTTTCCTAAGGCCAGTTCTCTTTATAATTTGAATGTTCCAATATATAGTTTGATGTCTGATATTCAATATTAGGCTACTTGCCTATACAATTGTCATAGTATGACATGGATATCAATTAAGCACCTAAATACACATCACCCCGCCTCTCATTCCAAGCTTCCAAAGCTTCCATAAGTGATTGTTCAGAAAGTTTTACCTAATATAATACTCTTAATATCGGTAATTATATTGATCGTAAATTTATAGTAACTGAGATATCGATCCTATAAGGAATTTGCTAAAACTAAATGAACCTAACTTTATCTAAGATTGTGAAATATGATTTGAGAAAAAAAAATTCAGAAATTAAACAATTAAATAAAATTGATCATTAAACCACTAAATAATTGAGTTGTCACAATAAAATAAGGATGATCAAGTACGCAATTATAGTATTTGTTCTATCGTCATTTTGCTTCCTTAACCATTTTTTATTCAATTTGGTGTCGATCCTAGATTTCCAAAGGGTTTGAATATTTTCTCTCAAGACCTAATGTAGCACCCCACTCCCACAGGACCCAAACACGACATCGTGAGTGATATCCGAGTTCGTGCCCCGCGAGGGTGACATGCTAGAGCACTCAATCGTTCAAATTTTAGTATAATTTTTTTATAACCACAAACATAAAGTGTGAAAATCCATAACCAAATTAGGCTCGCTTTATTCACAAACTTTTTGAAATCATCAGAATTTCATTAATCACTAGGGCCCATTCCAGAAACAAAACATATTACACTTTGATCAATCTGTTTTGCAAAACCTTTCCAATTGGAAAGTTATACGCAATAAATATATTCAAATATACAAAATACAATAATTTGCAGAAAACAAAATTTTGTACGAAAATAAGGAAAATAAAATACAGACGCGAACTGATCCCAACCTCTATCCCTCACTAGTATACTGTAGGGATACTCCTGTATGCCTAATGGGGTATTCTTCTGATCCTGAAAAATATTTGCAAATTTTGGGTGAGTTTTACGAACTCAACGAGTGATGGCTCACCCAGTCATATAACACAAAATTCACATTCACATCATTTCACATTTCATATTTAATACAATTCAATCATTCATATTATGCATATATGCAGTGTACATGAGACTCAATTTCTAATTATTACTTTGTTGTGACCGAGTGCCTAAACTGTCCCATATAGGACTCATTGATAACTGTCCTATATAGGGCTCATT
>JAOSBK010000008.1:40074095-40089625 GCA_027568895.1 Erythroxylum shatona | reverse complement strand
GACATGTCAATATTTTTTGTGACATTTTACAAAAAACGTCGCAAATACTTTTAGCCTACACTACATTTCACGACATTTTTTGTGATGTTTTTTAAAATGTCACGGAATATATTCTGCGACGTTTTTTGAGATTTTGTGACGTTTTTAAAACGTCGCTAATTGTCCTATTTTCTTGTAGTGAACGTACCAGCTTCTATTTTGCAACGTTTTATTAATAAAACGTCACAAAAAGTATTATAAATTCGTGACGTTTTTATAAAACGTTGCAAAAAATTGAAACATTTCGTGACATTTTTTAAACGTCACAAAATGTTTGACGTCTCGAATAATATGCTATTCTTGTAGTGATTGATTTTATTAGTTACAGGTTCTATTGAATTGCCTAACTCTCCTTAATCCGATCTAATCATTTTTTATTCAGTTCACCCTCTTAGTTTATTATCAAATTATGCAAGAAACACAACAAATCACAGTACCCAATTCAAATAACATAAAATCAACTCGGATAACATTAAATCAAAATAAAATCCTGAAGGAGATTTTAGATGAATTTCAATATTCCAAATCTGTCATCATACAATCCATCTTAATTATATACATAAATAAAATTGAAACGAAAAGGAAATAATGACTTGGAATTGATTATGGAATGCAACGATGTCGGAAAGCCTCCTGATTCGGAAAGCACGTCGAGTTTGCCTCGTCTTCCTCTTCCTTCTTCTTCTTTCTCTCTCTCGATATTCTCTCTTTAAGGTTTTGAGTGTGACTGCACGACAAAGCTCTCTTTCTCTTCATTTGTTGTTCTTCAAATAGTCTTTTATATTTTGGGTATCCTAGGATTTTTTCAAGGTCCAAAAGGTCCAAAAAGTCTCTCGAAACATGAAGTTCGTAAGCATATGCGCATCTACCCAACACAGACCATAATTGTGGCTCACATCTGGGCCTTCTGTCATGATCATGACTTGCAAGCAAGCCCAAACCTAGAGGTTCTGTCACGATCGTGGGCTGGGCCTATGCTATAGCTGGATTCCCTCATAAACTCCTCCATTCTTCGATATTGATCCTGAAACATTAACAATCAAATCAAGGTACCTCAAAATTATAATATTTAAGCTCAGAAACTTGTACTAACCCATAAAACACTTAAAACGCAAATAATTAACAAACTAACACAATTCTAACATAAATACATACTAAATGATCAACTTAACGATTAAACACATATGAAACTATGCCCTAAAATACTATGCAATTAACACTTGTCAAGGACTCAATCTCAAATCATAATGAATGCTTAAGTACTTTGAATGCTTGAAGCTCTCTAGAATATGTTATTATATCAATATAGATCTAGAAAATATTCAACAACTAAAAGACAAATTTTATAACCAACAAACTCTTAAATGTTCATTCAACAACTATTTATATGCATAATATGCTAGTTGCTATCTATTTAGCATTGGCATCAATAAGTTGAATCCCTAGTTAAACATCTAACATTGAAACTCACCCATTATATACAAATTTCCTAACTTCTGAAACTAGGTTCAGTTAGCCGTTGAAAACCCTTCAGCTAATCGATGTTACATTCATTTACATTGAAAATGATATGTTTATGCATATTGAATTCCTAAAACGTTAAAATGAACAAGTGTTACAATTATATTAATTTTTATATATATTGAAAAGCCTTGAATCTCTCTTGATCTTAGTCCATATAGCTTGTTTCTTGTTGAAAAGTCTTGAAACTTATTAATTGATTTAATTTCTTTTCTTTAGTTTCAAACATAAGTTAATGCTCACTTTACTCCATAATATATCTCTTGACCTGATTGATTCTTATGTCTAAATAATTTCATTTTACTTTCTTTTAGTTACCAGAAATAAAAAGTTGGATAATATTTATGTTTTGGTATCATTAAAATATATATTAGAACTTCAATTGATTGAACAATAATCAACTATATAACTAACTCATTTTAGAGTTTGAATGATCAATACTCACAGACCTAGTCTTGAAACAATAGAATCAAAGATATTTTGACAAAAGAAATTATATAAGAGTTTAGCCCCCGAATGAAACATAGTATTCCGTAATTTCAAAACAATATTTTCAATTTCAATATGATAATATGTTAAAGTTTAGCTCTTTATGGCCTTTTTTGCTCTACCGAGTAACCAAGTCCTGGATCTACAATTTGCCCTTTACTTTTTCCCATTTGAACAAGATTCCGGTAGATCACAGAGGCACAAAGACAAATCCTGAATCATGATCTCTTACTTTGGTCTTTTTAGAAGAACAGAAAAGCTGTTACCGGTCTGATGGGAACTCTCACCTGGGGATTGCAAATTACGAGTACATTGTGAGCCCCATTCTATACAAACCTCTTTCTATGATTAGCAAAATTCGAAAAGGTCCAGAAAGAAATGGTAGGCTGTTATCGTGGCGGAGAACGGTCCAGTCTTTTCAAAAGCAAAGACAAGACTTAACTAAGAATTATTCCTAGATGTTGCACTAGGAGATAACAAAACGATTATAGGAGTCTTTTCTTCTCCCGTGAAATTAATGTCGGGCTGTAAATGAGTCACTAAGATATGGGAATTGATAAAAGTTTCGGTTCGCTACTTCTCCAGAAAGTGGTCCACTCCACTGGGCAGGAATGCTTTTGAATCTGTTGATTGATCCAACCAAGGAGGAATTGTCCTCCTTTTTTTCCTGGCAACATATTGTGCGCCAAGAAAGTATGCAAAACAAATATGTCATCATCATATATTGTTATCCTCATCAAAACACTTGAACAAAAACTATAACAACATAAAAATAAAGTTGATTCGAGAATTCAGACAACCACCCGTCGTACATGGAAATAAAGTTACAAAGTCACGGTTGATCCCACTAAAGAACACGCAGACAATACATGTATGAAGCAATATAATCCCCCGTTTTGGTAACAATCTAGGGTGATGTGCTATAAGCAGGGAAGTCATGGGCGCGGTTGGGGAAGATAAGATGCTATTCTCTTCATAATTGATACCAACTTCTCCACCACACCTATTATGCGGAAGATTAGAGGAATGGCATGCGTTATATTATAATAACCAATGTAACAGGAACTTCTTTGTTTAACATAAAAAGAATGTATTATCTTTGAATAAGTTACGATTCCACCACCGCCTTAAACTACTATAAATCCGTACTTTTCGTGTATGTGATTCTAATCATGTGGTGTTAACATTTTGACCATTTCACATTACAACATCTGCATGCTCGTCACGTACTAATGATACGTTTAATTTTTGTAGGCCATTATTAGCCCTATTGATTAACAATTGTGGAGTTTTAACTTAAGTCCAGTTCTAGCGAGAAACATAACAATCATTGCTTTTTATTATTATTATTATTTCACGTTCGGCATATTGTTTTTGGGCTCATTTCTTCACGTTCCTGCTAATTGGTGCTTTTATGTTTATAGTGCGTGTATATGGGGTCGTACTAGTGTATGCCAAGTGAATATAATATTGTCCCCTCCGTATCGTGCCAAATCAACTTTATATTGTATATGAGCTCTCAGCTCTTGGGTGGTTCACGACCAAAGAACCACCCTAGCAAGTACTTTTTATGACTAGCAGCTTTATAACACCCTCCCTGCTGGTTACCTGATAGGATTTACCTGAAACAAAGTTAAAACTGCAATATAATACTACTAAGGTTCCATTCCATGTGGTGTCTGTCTAAAAGAAACTAAAGAGAATTACATTCACTATCCAAGTATTGGCATTATTCTAATCTGCTCAATTACTTCCTCTGGTATTTAAATGAAGAAGTTGTAATTTGTTATTAATTAGATCAACGAAACTTGAATGAATTCCTTGGCTGCGGGGCTGGAAAAGAATAAGTGAAATATATGATACTAAAACCAAGGTTGGGCGAATTCATGAAAGCAAAAGCTTTCACTTTCTCTATTCCCATGGGCGAAGAGAAGATCTGCCTTTCCCTTTACCATCACGCACTGTTCATTTTGCTTGCGATGACGATCTAGAATCTTTCGTTTTCTTTGTTTTCCTTCCCTTCCCTGCTCTTTCTCTTTTTCCAATATCGAAACTGCACCTGTCAGTATCTGTATCTCATCTTATCCCCACTTGCTTCTTTTTAGCTTACCCTTTTTTTTTTAAGGACATTTTAGCTTACCCTTTTTTCACTCTATTTTGTTGTTTCATTGTTCCGCATTCACATTACACAATGAATCAGTCCTGGTATTAAATACTTCCAGTACCTATTGGAGAAAATTAAAAACATAACCTATGTACATACTACATAATCCTTCAAAACAATTGTATTAAAATTCTACTCTTTTTATGTTACATGGTAGACAATTGTATTAAAATTCTACTCTTTTTATGTTACATGGTAGAATCATTAATGACTTGAATCAACATGAAGCATTAAGAGCCACAAAAATAAATTTTTACATCATGCAGAAAAGAAAAAATGTTACATTATCAAGCCATTAGCAATGGCGCGATTTTTATCAACATGGGTAGTTTCATACACAGGAAGCTCTTCATTATATCTTTCTTTTCCAATTACTGAAAGATGATCAAGCTCGAACAAGTCCGAACTCGAATAGCTTGCAGCGTCGTCGTCGTTATCATATTCATCGTCGTCATCTTCGTAATTACCATTATAATTGCAACGAACATCTCTCATGATTAACTCATTCTTCTTCTGTTGATGGTGAAAATCTTTCAACAACTCCCTTGCCACATCTTCAACTCTTATACTCTTCTCCATGATCTCATGATCCACTTTTCTGGATGGTGATTTCCCAATTTTCCATGCACTCGGCAGTGTAACAGGCATCAATTTTGGCTCTGTGTCATATCCTTGTTCATTTAAACTTTTATGTCCACAAGGTTTGCAATCTTCGTCCACTATCACGCTAACCGGGTAGAATCGAACCGTCCTTTTAGCACCATTGCGCAGCCTTTCCCTTGTGGATGGAGAGCTCTTGCTCAAACACGATCTTGTAAAAGATGAAGCAGAAGAGCAGGTGGATTCCTGCCCTGTTTTATATTTCCTCTGTTCATGGCTATTTCCAACTGAAGAAACAGAAGATGAAGATTTTTTTGATTTTTTTATGCTCGTCGCGATGAAGAGAGAATTGATGAAGCTAGCGAATTTGGCACCTGGAGAAATTGGTTGTTTCATCTTCTTTAAATTTCTGTAAATCTCCAATGCCCTTGATTTGGAGCTGACCGAGCTCTTTTCAAGTCTAGGAGTGTCATCTGCAGATGTGTAGTGGCAATCATCGATCATATGGAACTCCCTCTGTTCATATAACACAGTCCTCCTTGTTCTCTCTGTTTTCTCCGCTTTTAATGGTAGCGCCGACAGGCTTGTCCTAACAGGCCTGGGCCTCGATAGAGGGATTGATCTTGCACCGTACAAGGAATCCGAGTCAGAGGATGATAATCCACCAGAGCTAGAACCTGAGGAGCTAGAGGTTGTGCTGAAAAACAGAACATCTTGGTCAGGTTCGTGATCGTGATGATGCGATTTTCTTTGAAAGTCACCAAAGTTAGGCCTCGTTCGCTGCGTGCTCACCTTTTGATCCATCCACTTCTCGATTAGACAAGCTCGGCGAAGAGCAGACACCTCTTCTTCTTGGGCAATGGCTCTGTTGTTTCTTGCACTGGTACGGGTAGCCTCGGTCTGTTTCATTTCCACGGTTTCTCTGTAAAATCTCAAATCTTTTCTCTTCTCGTTACCTTCGTCGATGGAACGGTAGATTTCATCGAGAAGAGAGGAAGAGAAAGATGGGATTTTGCATTGGACTTTGTACCTCTCAGTTTTCGCCGCTTTCTCCGATCTATACATGTTTTGTGCGGGAAGCAAAGATGTGGCCTTGAGGAAAATAATGAGGTGAGAAGGAAACAAGCAGGGAAAAAAGAAGCAATTGTGTTCCCTTTTTTGGTGTCTCTTCTTAGGACTTAGGAGGAGAGGTTCAAAAGCTGCATTTGAAGTAAGTGTTTAGGTAAAAACATGGCAACTCGATTCGCTTCTAGAATGAGTGGGAGAGAGGTAATGAGAACAGACTCCGCACGCCTCGCAAGTTTGAAGGCCGAATGGTGAGGCCTAAATAAAGGACCTTCGTGCGCGTGCATGTCTATGCTCCAATCACAGTATGTCATTTAGCTGACGTGACGAGTAATTCAACGCGACATTAAATGTCGAAATTTACATCGGATGTTTGTATTTCGTTGCTAGAAAAGAGCGATTATGATTAATATTCTTACACAATGACAAATAATATAAAAATAATAATTAGATAATTTTAATTTTAATAATTATGACAGTTATTATAATAATTTTTTTCTCCATAAAAGAATATACACGAAAAGGAAAGGTTTTGCAACCATAGTGGACCTAAATGTTGGTATGACATCTGTTATATGGGGCATATACTTGGAAATTTGGGGACGGTAGTACATTAGATAGAGTGTTATTGCCTTCAGACGATGCGTGATTATTCCCAAGTCAAACCTTGAGCCCATCAAGTGAGCTGTTTCTTGTTTATGCGATAATTCTTCTAATGGCCTTGCCTTCAGCCGTTGGTTGTATTATATGAGATAAGAGTGGTAGAATATTAACTATCAAAATCAAATGATTGAGTTGAGGTAGGCTTATTGTATATTATTCCATTTAGATGTATCAGATTTGTTATTCAAGCAATGAAGTCTTTGTGATAAAGAGGACAAAAACGTGATAATCATATACAATTGGTGTTGGTTATGAATTCCCTTGCATGAGTTGGCCTAGTCATAATAAATCATTCAACCCCACAACAACACCGTCTCATACAATGGACTTGAAATTTTCTGCAATTGGTTATTTAAATTTTGTTTATTTCACCGTTACAATTAAATATTCTTTCAACCTTCTCCAAGGATAAGTGCAAATTAAGCTGGGATAGCGAATGGGGGTCAACCACAATGTCACTCAGACTCGCGTTAAAGGTTCAAAGTTTGTCGTTTGGAATTTCCTTGAGAATCTTTAAATTTTCTGGATTCTAGTCGTATAAATTTGTTAGAGATTTACGTGTTCTTTCGTTTTAATGACTTTAAATTGTTGGTTTAACGATTGATTTAATCAAAATATCTAACGTATAAGTTCTTGAAGAGACATAATGATGGCTGTACATGAAAATTCCAGAGATTCGACTTTGCACTATTATTACCGGTTTTGTACTTGCCCAATTCGCGGGTCCCATAGAAAAGCTTTGTGTTCGATCTTTTGAATTTGAAACCAAAGCTCAATTACCCAAAAGAATAGAAATGACAGTCTAAAAGCAAGCAGGTGAAATATAGACCTTTTACTAATGCCAGGAGCCTGTAAAATTGGTTTCTGATTATGTTGCGAACTCAAAAGAAAAAAACAAAATAATAACATACAAGGAGCCTCGTTAGAGGCGTTTGACTTTTTCAATCTTTAATCAACCCATATAAGTAAAATTACGTTCTCCCAATCGAAACAGCTAGCGTTTAAGAGGAGCCTTATTTGAGGCGCTGAATGCAGATATGGTTTGAAACAGCAGATAAAGGTGAAGTTACCCACAAATTAAGCATCTCATTATTTTGTAGTTAACTTTTATGACTCTTGACGTCTAATCCTGTCCACTATGCTGAGTAACACTTTTATGTCTTAAGACGGTATGGCCAAAACGACGAGCTTTCTCCTTTACTATTTCATCCAATTTCAAATGTTGGTGAGAGCCAAGGCGTGATGAGATTTTCAACAACAACACCAAAAAAAAAGGGATTAGTCGTATCATCTAACGCGATGATAGAGGAATCTGTAGGTATAGAGAAATTGAATCTTTTGGAGGAAGATTAGTAAAGTGACCAATTTACTTAATTAGGAAAGTAATAAGAATTGAAATCAATAACAAAAAGCAATCTCATAGTTCAAACTCTACCTCGTCTAATTAAGAATTATCTGTATAAATCATTAACTAAGTTCATGAACTAATGTTTTAAACTTAGCAAGACATCCAACTTTACAAAAGAATGTGCTTAAGACACAATAGGACAAAAGAAAGATGAAAAGAATTCATATATTCTAATAATCACGTCCATACTATTTTGTATGAACCTAATTGTCTCTTATACTTTAAGCAGATACCAAATTAATTCTAGCGAAAACCACTAGAAAACTATACTGAATATCATTAAATACTCAAATAATATCAGGTATATATGTGACCTTTTGATTAAGGAATTTTTTATATGAACTTAAATTTGATATGAATAGCTATAGACCATAATGAAAGTAACTTTTATTCTAATGATAGTAAAACGAGTTTAAAAGATTTGAAATCAGATAGGAATGCAGTAATAAAATAGGCATTCTGGATAAGACATTCATCTTTGAATTTGATGTAGTTTTTAATATGGTTGATTTGATCGACTTACACTGTATTTTAACAATAATGCTGTTTATTGCATAAGAAAAAAGATCTCAGTAAAAATTAAAAAAAAACTCTTAATTAAGCGCTATCATTTATCAAAGGGATCATTGATTTTAGACATGCTCAAAGAGATTAGCTGATCCACTTATTATGGCCTTTCTCCGACAAAAGCATAATTGACATAAGATGAGATGTAAGATGCATATATAATTATCTTTCTTGTACTTTGAAAAATTGTTAGTAATATAATATACAAGCAACTTAATCTTCAGATGTATTTATAAATTTTAAGCACTCATAGCAATCTTATAATTCTACTTCATTTAATTATGATTATCTATTTCATGATCTTTACCATTTTATGACGTAGTTATAATGATTAGACTAAATTGCACTTAAGTGCATATACTATGATAAATAAAGAGTCTGGTGTATTGGTACGTTGACTTTACATTCTTCTTTTTAACAAATCAATTATATACCTATGAAAATATTCGTGTTAGTTGTATCGATGATTAGCATATGAAATGTATAACATTTAGTACCGTATTATTCAATAATTTTTGTGTATAACATGAGATATTTACAGGGCTTTTGGTTCACTAGATAAAGAATTGAATGGTTATTATTAGGAATAAAATATATGAGGAATAGAATGGACTATGTAATACTTAGTTTGGTTTATTCTTAAGAATTTCTATTGATGATGTATTCTAATGTTTAGTTTGAAAATATAAATTTGAGATAATAAAGAAATAACCAAAAAAAAGACCAAAGTATCTATTATAGTCTCCCTTACTACTACTACTACTATTATTATTATTACTATTATTAATAAGGGGAAAGATTATCTTTACCTATTCTGCATTTCACAAAATAGGTAAAGATAGAGGAGAGGTATCTTTAGCTATTTTTGAAAGTATAAGAATAACTAAACCTGGGATTAGTTATTATGTATGTTAATTTTTAACCAAACAAAGGAATAACTATTTATTAGGAATACATCAGTAATAGAATAGCTATTCTACTCAACCAAATATGTCATTAGAGATAAATGGGAGATTAATGTAGAACCTTTCAATTCAAATGTTTTGAAGAGAATAGCTCATCTTCTGGCATTTTCTCAAATTAAAACTTAAAAATTTAATATTAGTACAACCGACGGGAATGAAATTCTCCACCAAAAGAAAAGAAAGCTGTTAGAAAGTTTTATGTTTACTGGTATTAACCACTGTTAGAAGATAATTGATGGGATTAACAATAAGAAAGCTACGGGTCAAGGATTGGAGAAGGTTGAAAATGAAAACTGAAAAACTTTAAAGTGATTAGGCAATAAATTGTTTTGAGTTTACACAACGACTTTTCTGGTATTGATTTACCAATACATCTAGAGTTGATTTCATAATTGGTTAACCACTTGACCTCTTTCATCATTATACAATGACGTGGAAGATCATTGACTGATGAGAAAGAAATATTGAATATCAAATGGACGACCATTCAAACTTTCATACTCATATGTTGCAACACGTAAGTGCCCATCTTGTTAATTTGTACATGGTACAAGAAACATGCAACATCATCAAGTAAGCGGAAAAGGATGGATAATTGATTTCGTGGACATTTAAACCCCACAAATGCCTTACAGACTAGGATGGTACGAGGGATCTGCTTCCATAATCCTTGACACTACCACATGTTTTTTTGTTTCTGGTTCGCTGATATTCAACCATTTCACGACAAGGGATATCCTTCCCTCGAATAGCCCATATCACCTTCCTCTATCATCCCCGTAGTTAACTTCAATGGAGCACGTAATAATAGAGAAAGGTCAGAGATGATATTTGTGGTTGATAAGTTCTTACAAAACAAAACACTGTTAGGGTGGTTCAGCGTTAGCGGTTCCACGTTTAAAGTTAGTACTTGATAATAAGAAATTAAGAAAAAAAAAACAAGAGAAAGACAGAAATTTAATGAATGAATTTCCTTCTATTGTTAGGAAATCCACGATGATCATATCATGGGTATAACCAAAAAAAAAATAATTTCATGATTTTTAATCTCAATCATGAATAAAATGAATGTTCCAATTATTAACTATAAGCCGTATCTATAGAATTAAAAAAAAAAAAGAGAAATCAAATTATTTTAAAAGAAATGATAGGAATGCTAGCTCCTTTATGTCTTTTTCCTAATTTCATGAAAAGATAGCAGATTTATTTTTTACTAAAACTAATTTTTGATTATAATTATAATTTAATTTTGGTAAAATCCAATATTTTATATTTGGTCCTTGGAGTTTCTTAAACTTCACATTTAAGTCCAACTTAATTTAAATTATTTTTCTTTCTAAATACTTCTTATGTATGATCCATTATATTCATAATATGTTAACAATGATTATTAATTATTATAATAATTTATAATTAAATATTATGAACACTAAAGTAATTTGATTTGGTCTATCCATGAATAGTTATGATACATAATTTAATCATTTTGGTATTTAATGTTTCAATTAGATACAGAGTATAAATTAATGTCTACTTTTTTTAAATATAATCATATTTGATTTTATTAATTAGTAATTAATTTATACTTAATATTTAAAAATAACTTTTTTCAATAAGCACTTATACGTTTGTTTAAATATTTTTATATTCTAGTATATGAATTTGACTATTTTCTTCATAAGACAAAAATAAAATATTTGTTAGTCTTTATATTTTATTAATATTTAGTCTTAATAGAGCAACAATTATGAATAACATATGAATAACGCATAAATATAATATAAATTTTATAATTATGATCTCATTATAATTTAATTTGTAAAATATATTTACGGTATAGATCTTATTTTATATGTTAGTTGATTAAATAAAAACACATAATATAAAGAAATTTTTTGATTAATTATGTTAAAAATTTCAGAGCCAAATGATTAGTTATAAGGTATAAAATAATACTTATCTCATATTTTTTTTTCTTGTTTTTGCCTACGACCAATAATTAATGTAACAATTACAACATAGTTACTAATAAAATAAAATGATACATTTTATTATTTTTTTCAATAAGAACTTTTGAAATTATGCTAGAATAAGATTTTTAAATTGTAAAAACATCAAATAGGTTCTTGATATGTATATTCAAATGTAATTAGGATTCTAAAATTGTGTAAACTCTGAAGTTTCATCAATTTGAAGCATTTAACCTTTTTAAACAAGAATACTAATCGGTATAAATAACCTAAAGATAACGACAATAAGATTAAATTAAGTAATTTTATAATAATAAAAAAACAGACTGCTGCTGTGAGTGAGAGAGAGAGAGTGGGGCGGGGGCGACGTCATTAGGAAAAGAAAGCAGTCAAATCCTATTGAATGTGCACGGGGGGATGGGATGGGGTGCCCTCCAAGAATAAACGGCCGATCTTCACGCGGGGCTCGTGGGGCCTCAGCTTATACACAGATGGGGTTTGGGCACGTGTAACCCCAACATTTACTCTATTATGCTTCTGACACGTGGGCTTCTGCGGGTCCCTCTCTGCCTTTCTTCACACGGCACCCGCCATGCTCATGAATGCAGTTCCCACCTCAGCAGCATTTCCATTAATCAGATGTGGACATCCCTACCTAAGCTGCTTATAGTTATGTGGATATGTAAACCCATTCCAATTTACAAGTGTGGTCTCCTTTGTAAGAGAGAAACTAAAATTTGCATTTCTTTTACCTCTAATGGAAACCACTGTCCTTGTCCTTGTCTGTCTTATATCCATACTTTGAAAAGCAAAAATGCTGAACGCAAATTCAAGGAACGTATGCCCCATCTATGCAGTAGAATTGAATAACTCATTTAGTATAGTCTGCACCTAACACCCAAGTGCATTTGTTTCTTAGGTTTCCTTTGTTACTCAACCTGAATTAATACTCTGTCCATTCCGGTAGGACTTAAAGTCGTATCAAGATATACAACAGCAATATCTTGATATTGCCTTTTCACTTGTCCTCTCTCCTGTTTGCTTATGGAACCATTCACTCTGTATTTTCGATCCTGAGTTTCTCCCTTTCTCATTCTTTAATTTATATTCCTTCTAATTAACTTTGCTCCGTGCTTTCTTTCTAACTTGTGGCCTTTATATATTGAAATCATTCCTTAATACGCCTTCTCTTTAATCATGTTTTAATTATATTTTTTGCCAAGTAACCAAGTATTTGGATTTCTCTTTAATAATGTTCTTTTGCATCTCAATGTAAGGCAACCAAATTATTATCTTTTTATTTCCATAACATTTGATATATAAAATGAAAGTTAGGCTTTCAAGATATTTGTGAATGGAGAGAGAGGTGCTCTACCCTCTCTCTGTAATTATCACAAGTACGCTCCAAATCTCGCTACTTCTCCCTGATCCCTCTACCCTACATTGATTCGCCTTCCTCTTTGCATCTTCTCTTCATTTTTTTTCTAGACTCCATCTCCGCTTCTCTCTTTTTCTGGAACTTCCATTAAGGGTATTCCAATCTTTCCTCCTTTCAATTTAATTTCCTGCCTTTCCTCTACCACCTCTTCCCATATCACGCCAGACACAACATCCCACAATGCTGATGAATTTTTTCCTTTATCATTCGACCCATCCCACCCCTTGCCTTCTGTAACTGCAACTAGTTTTAATACCCAGAAAATGTGAAAATAAGTAATTGGGGACACCATTGCCACTACTCTTACTTATAAACCACCTAGTGAAGTTGACGGGAAACTTATTGTTTGTCCAGACCTTACAACGCTCTAAGACGGATCAAACTGTTGGAAATCCATAATAGTGGGATTTTTTTTCTAGAACATAGACCAACATTCCATTAACATTGTGATGGGCTAATAAGCTATGGAAAAGTAGAGGCCTTAATGATGTTTTGCTATCTGAAGATAGCGTTGTTTTTTTCACTTTCACCTCCATATCAGTAGCTCATAAAATTCTCGAGGAGGGTCCATGGCACTTCGGGAGTCAACCAATATTTTTACAAATCTGGCAGCCTGGACTGAAGTTTGAAACCATCAAAATTCATAACCTCCCTATATGGATAAACTTCGATAATGTTCTTCTAGAGTATTGGACAACTCGGTGTCACAGCCAAATACATTGGAAAACCTTTATGCATGGACGAAAATACGACAACTAAGAAAAGAATTGGATATGCACGTACTTGTGTCAGTATAGAAGTTTCAAAAAATCTTCCCAACGAAATCCCAATCATGAGACTAGGAGATGAGAATCAATTATGGGAGGATAGTATTGCAATTTTCTATCTGTTGGAACCCCGTTTTCGAAGCCCAACATCTGGAGTCCTAAACCTTGAGCTTAATGCTCCGTGGGGTCATAATCAACATTTCCTTAAGGTGGTGTGCCACACCGTTCAAACACCAAAATCTCAACTTGACCTCATCAAGGAATCGTAGCTTTAAGTCTTTAATTTGTGTTGAAATAAGAATCATCTCAATCGAAATTTTACAACTCAAGATAAACTTAATGAGCTAACGTGATCATACTCCAAACATGCTCTCCCAACTGGCCCCTCACTTATTCTAATGCAACTTTCTCAAAAACACTCCAAAAGACACAAATATTCATGGAGAGACAATACCAGAAGTTAGAAATCTATTGCTTTAAGATTCACTTCAATTGGGGGTTGAATGGGAAATTGTATCCGAATGAATCGAACATATTTATACCATCAATCAATTTGTAACTCTCTTGGCACAAATGTCATAAATTTTGTTACAGATTTCAAAATAGACTTCGGTTTTAGACCATTAGAAAGAGGACTTCTAGATCTATAACTTTCATGAAGACCTCAAAGGCCAATTCTATCGTCTGCTTTTCTTCCTTTCACTTCCTATCGTCTGCTTTTCTTTCGTCTACTTTGTATCGTCTGCTTTTCTTCCTTTCACTTTGTATCGTCTGCTTTTCTTCCGTCTACTTTCTATCGTCTGCTTTTTTTCCGTCTACTTTCTATCGTCTGCTTTTCTTCCGTCTACTTTCTATCGTCTGCTTTTCTTTCGTCTACTTTCTATAGTCTACTTTTCTTCCTTTCACTTTCTATCATCTGCTTTTCTTCCGTCTACTTTCTATCGTCTGCTTTTCTTCCATCTACTTTCTATCATCTACTTTTCTTCCCTCTACTTTCTATCTTCTACTTTTCTTGCTTTCATTTTCTATCGTCTGCTTTTCTTCCGTCTACTTTCTATCATCTGCTTTTCTTCCGTCTAATTCCTATCGTCTGCTTTTCTTCCATCTACTTTCTATCGTCTGCTTTTCTTCCGTCTAATTCCTATCGTCTACTCTTCTTCCGTCTACTTTCTATCGTCTGCTTTTCTTTCGTCTACTTTCTATCGTCTGCTTTTCTTCCGTCTACTTTCTATCGTCTGCTTTTCTTCCAAGAATGTTTCCACTTATAAGGATCATAACTTTTGACTCCGATATCCAAAACTTTCATATTATATACCGTTGGAAAGATAAAAGAAAGATCTACCACTTTTCAGAGGAAACTTTGTCAGAATATGTTTATATCAATCCCAAATTTTCCCCTAAATTCAGAAGACAAACTTCCCATTCATACACCAACACACTGCACCAAATTCCTAACTTCATGACAACTTTTGAGATTCTTGGAGACAGAATTGAAATTCGGTGTCTTCATAAAAACTGTTGCCATATATTTTTAGTTTACTCCAAATTAAGAGTCCTCTCGTTTGGACTGAAATTTCAGGTCTCAACCCTTAATATGGAGACGGAAAGTTACATAATCCGTCCAGGTCAACCAGAAATTGCCTTGAAGTTAGTACACGAATTCCCCCTTATGAAAACTTGTGAATCAGGGTAGGAAACAAAAAATCAGGAAATAAAAATGACATTCCAGTAGCATCAAACGATCATAGTTATTACAAAGCTTTAGTGGGCATTTCAAGCCTCAAGCATTAATGTTTCAAAAAAATCTCAGATACAAAAGATACTTGAACACTGAACTACTCAAAATGCAACTAAAGCCTTGGTTTCAAAAGTAG
>JAOSBK010000008.1:40052837-40064619 GCA_027568895.1 Erythroxylum shatona | reverse complement strand
TTAAATCAATTAAAACAAAATAAAATAAAATAATTAAAGTAACCGAATAAATAAATAAATAGATTCATAAATAATAAATAAAAAAAAATTTCGGGGCCCAACAAAACACATATGGAATGAAGTAACATAAAATAAAACAAAAACTAAAGTTAAAATAAAAGGGTTAGAAACAAAGCCTTAGGGTGATAGAGGTGGGGATGGTGTCGAAGGTGGCAGTTGTACACCTTGAGCCTCGAAGTATCGATGAATCCGACATATATCCCAACTCTGACATTGTTGTGTTTGGGCCATCTCCTTCATCCTTCTAGAGTTTTCCATAAGTGAGTCAATAATTGCTTTGGTGTTGGCGGAGATTGTATCGAGCACAGTTTCTTCTAACCAGGTTCTTCTATTTCTTCTTCCTCTTTAGACTCCTCGCTAGTCGAGTCCTCTTTTGCCTGATAAGGTGGCAATGCATTATAACTCCCTAGTTGAGTCCTCTTCACACGAGTTTTTTGGCTGATTTCCCAAAGTTCCATGTTATGGGACTTTAGGATTTTAGCACATCACAAGTGATGGTGATTTAGAAAATCAGGGAGGTAGGTGATTAGACCACTACAATGCACACCATAGTACTCAGCAATGGTAGAAATCAAGTAACCCATACGCAAATTATTGATCCTCTTACATAGAGTCGCAACAATAGCATTCACAATATGTGTCGAGGTGCACACTGAGATGTTATGATCCATATACTGCAATAGGAAAAGTTCCTTTGTTGAGCACTTGTTGGTTTCTGATTTGTCAAAAACCGTTTGACATATGAATTTATGTAGCAATAAGTGCTCATGGCTTCGTATATTGTTGTTATGGGCATTCTTGACATCAAACTGCTCTAACCTAATGAGCTCATTCAAAAAGCGGGAAGCACGAAAGTCATCGTGCTAATCGACAATGGAAGATTTAGAGCAACTGTAAATATCATACATAATTTGAATGTCCAGCTCATAAGGTTATCCCTACAACCTAAACCACATTTCCTTAGGTTTATTGTGCTCAAACTGAAGGGAAGTAAAGAATTCGATGGTGAGCTCCTGGTAAATAGGATATTGGAAGTGTATAAACTTGCTCTATTGGATTCCTTTTACTAAATTCTCAAACCTATCTGGCAATTCTAGCCTATCAAGTGTAGCAAACTCAAAGTATTTAAGGACTACTATCTGTTTAACACTAAGGGATTGGAATCGAATACCTTCCTCCTCTATATTAGATTGGGAAGGGTGCTCTGAAATCCACCTTCCTTTTCCTTCACCCTCGGGCCGAGACTTGATTTCTTCCTGATGATTGGTTGTGCTTTGCTGATTACTTAATGTGTGACATAATAGACTGCAAGTAAGTGCAAATTGGAATAAAGTGGAAATTTGGAAGTCGATTAGAGAGAAGGGAGAGGGTATGGAGGTTCTAAACTCAGAGAGATAAAGTTAAAATGAAAAGAGTTACATTTTCATATGCTCTATGGAAGTGGTACGTTACATTTTGGCGATGGGAGAAGTGCTGAGGATGACGAGGTGATTATGAATGAGAGAAAAGTTAGGATAGGTTACAAATTAGCAACGATAAGGTGAGAGTGATTTTATGAGTAAGTGAGAGAAAAGCTAGGGATTTTAGGTTACAAATTGAGTGAGAATGATGAGGAGGAAGTCTTGTGTTTCAGTGTTGTTTAAACGACATCTTTTTACTATCATCAAGAAACGATGTTGTTTTACTAATCAGACAAGCTTCTCCTAATGATGCTGAGATATTTGATTAGTGAAGGTCATTGACACGTGGCAATGCATGTTAACAAAAATATCGGTAAGACCAAAATTGGGCTAGAATGGAAAAAAAAATTGAAAGATTAGGCATTTTATTGCTATTTTTTAAAGTTCGGGGTATAATTAAATTGAGAAAAGTTTGGGCTTTTTTTTATAATTAATCCTAAAATAAATAAAGCATCCATTTCACTTAATGGCGTCAATGGCCACAATGTGTTTCTATTAAGATTTAGTGTTGATCAATATCATGAAATAACTTTCATTTCCGATATCAAACTAACTATTTTGTTAAGTGTAAGAAATAGTAGGGACAGAAGGTTTTGATTTTAATACTTTACTGATTTTAAAGTTAATGGAAAATAAGATTTTTAAATATATTCTATTTTTATTTTTTTCTCTATTTAAATTTAATGAAATTTAGTTTATTTTATTTTAATTCTTTATTTTTATAATTTATAAAATCATAAAAAAAAAGTGGTTTTGATTTTTAAATAAAATTTAGTTTTAATATTAGTTAGATAAATAATTTTAAATTACATAATATTAATTAATAACAAAATTAATACACATTACAATTTAATTATTAAAATAAATATTATAATTCATTTTAAACTTATTTGTTTAGTTAAATTATTTTTAAAAATGAAATATTTAAAAATAAAAATTACCTTAATAAAAATTAATTCAAATTTTATTTAATAAATATTTTTTAAAAATAAATTTCAAATAAAAAAATCATTTTCTAAAAAATAAAAACTTACCTATGTTAATAAATAGAAGTTTCTTTAATTATTTAATTATTTAATTATTCAACTTTAAGAAAATTAAAATAAATTTATCGTTATTTTTTATTAATAAGTATTACATAAGATAAAGTCAACATACTCAGTGCACAAGACTTCCGCTTTATAGGGGTTTGGAAGAGGTCATAATGTATGCAACTTTTTTTGTATTTTTACAAAGAAGCTTTTTTCACTATTTAAACTTGTGACCTTATGGTCATAAAGGAATAACTTTACTAGCTACTCCAAGGCTCACCATCAATAAGTATTACATAAGATATTAAATTAATTAATTAATAAGCTTATTTATCTCAAAATTTCATCTAATGTTTCATTATCATTTCTAATAAAATATAATTATATTGATATTAATAGTTAAATAAATATTAATAAAATTATGATATAATAATAAAATATTATAAAAACCTAAAGTTTACGTGGTCAAACTTTCACAGTAATAGTTTTGGAATTCTTTTCAATTAGGAAAATGCTTGGCAAGTTAAATAGAACTCACAATTGAATCTCTCTAAAGTACCAAATTACTCATCTTTGATTGATTATAGACCTATAATCTTTTATAATGTCATTTATATAGTTATTTCTAGTCTGCTTACATTAAGACTTGGTTAATCCATACCAAAGGGTTTTCATCTATGGAAGAAATATAGGCAACAATATCCTAATTGCTAAGGAAATATTTTAAAAAAAAACACCATAAGTAAATAAATCAAAAGTTGTACTTTGAAAGTAGACTTTCACTTTTGATTTTATAAGTTGTAATTTTATCTACTCTCTCTCTTCAACTTTTTGGATTCCTAACTTAATACCTTAAATACGTAACAATATATTTTGACAACTTCTTGCAATATTCTCAGCAATGAGGAGTTTAATAGTTTGTCCAAGGGAGTCAAGAGTTTAAGATTTGGTGACTTTTTATCACCTTATACATTCATCCTTTGAATAGAGACATTAGCCCGAATGATAGTATGGAAAGTTGGAAGAGAAAGATGATTCAAATATTGTTATAAATATGATAAACTTAAAATTTGTATCCTCTGATTTGCAAATGACATACTGCTTATGTGTGGAGCTAATAAGGTTTCAATTCAAGTATTTTGAAATTCCATAAAGGAGTTCAAAAACCTTCATAGCTCACAGTAGACACATATAAGAGTAGCCTTTATCTCTCATTTGGGACTCCAAATATCAATACTTACCTTACCCAAAAACACGTCTTAAAAGTGCTCAATTCCCTATTAAGCACTTATATATTCCTATCACAACCATAAGACTAACAGTTAGAGATTGTCAAGCCCTTCTTAATTCCTTATAAAAGAGGATTAACATTGAAATAATTAATTCCATTCTTATAAGGGAGAATGTAGCTAATAAATTCAATCAATGAGTAATCTTTAGGCATATTAGAGCTCAATATTGTCATTCCTTATTAGAATCATAAAAGCAATAGAGGAACAAATCAAAAACTTCCTCTAGATTAGGAGAGAAGCAAAACAATAGGAAGCTCTATATAGATAAGAAATATCTATTGGTGAAATAGATCCACTCACACCTTCTTAAGGGAGAATTTCTATCAGATCAATGCTAAAGAAAGCATATTATGGAAGATGACGGCAAGTATAGAAGTTCTTTCAATTCAGGATTGACAATGGTTAAAAAACTTAATTTGATAATTAAAACCAACTTGAGCCTTTATACACGTTATAACAATTCAACTTCTTAATTATTCTTGAAAGCACTAAACTAATAGCAATTATGGAAGGGAACACCTCATATTAGCCAACACACCTCTCTAGAGATTTTGCAGCAATAATCAATAATTTACCAGATTACAATCCTAATTTAAAGTTAAAAGACTCAATCAAATGGATAGTCTATATTGGTTTGAGAATCCAAAAGTTTACCAAAATTGGTTTTATCCTTTGACTTGTTCTTAAAGGAAGAATAAAAATTAAGAATAAGCTTAAATATTATGTATCTATCAACCTTTACTGCTCTTTATGTAACAAAGTTAATGAAACCATGATGTGTATTCCTTGGGCTTATGTACTAAAATTTAAATCTTATGCAAACTTTTATGTCACACGCTCATAAATATATGTATAAATATATATAATTAGGATGAATTTGCAGAATTGGCATAAAGCTTGAGATGTAGCAGAATATTAAAGTGTTTTGATATATAAAAATATTTTTGTAGTTGTTATCTATCACACATGAGATTTATTTGATCAGTTCCAGTGGGGAACTGATGAGTTATTTAGCAAGAAAAAGATTAAAGAAAGCTTAACAAGAAAGAAAAGAAGAGACTGTTTGAAAGATATTGAGATGCTGTATAGATCAGAGAATTTTTCAATTGCAAGTGTATTATGTACATTCATGATTACAACGTTATACACAATAACTGTCACTAACTAACTAATTGCTAGTTATAGATCAGACAACTTCTCATTCCTTCAACATCATGTCATCTTCACATCCTCTGAGCCATCGCTACTTCATTCTCCTCCTTGGCTCAGAGTATTCGACTCTACTCCAACTAACTCTCTAAAACATTCAAATCTTGAAACATGAAATGCCTCCGTAAACAAATCAGCCATCTTCTCCTCTATCCTTATAAACACAAGCTTCACTTCACCATCTTGCTGCACATCTCTCAAATAATAATATCTAAGCTTAAAATGCTTATTCCTTCCATAAAACACCGGATTCACTGAGATGGAAATGGCCGCCTGATTATCAACATACATCAATGTAGGATTCTGCATAATCATTTGCAAATTGAAAAGTAGCTTCCTAACCTAGATCGCCTGTTTTATTGCTGAAGTGGCTACAACTAGCTCAGCTTCAGCTATCGATAACGCCACCACTTCTTGCTTCTTGGAACTTCATGAAAAACAAGCTGATCCAAGAGTGAACAAAATCCTGTAGTGCTCTTCATGTCCTCTGAAGAACCTCCCCAATCACTATCCACATAACATTTCAAATTGCATGTTCCAGTCTTCTTATAAATAGTCCATAATCCAAGGTACCTTTGAGATACCTCAAGACCCTTTTAACAACAAATAGATGCAACTTCCTTAGATTGCTCATGAATATGGAAAGTACACTCATAGCAAATTGTACATCTGGTCTAGTAGCAGTGATGTACATGAGGCATCCAATCATTCTTCTGTACCTCCTACTATCAATCTCTTCATGCTCACCATTCTACAGTAAACTCTGTTTTGGACATATTGGAGTTGAGACTGTTTTGCATTGATCCATCTGAAATCTCTTGAGCACATCACATATATACTTTTTTTGGCTCAAAAAGATTTGTCCTTTCCTTTGATTCAACTCCATACCCAGAAAATATTTCATCAAAACAAGATTAGTCATTTCGAATGTACTCCTACACTGAAGCTTCAAATTACTGATTTGAACATTTGAGCTTCCAGCTAAGAGCAAATCGTCTACATAAACAAAAACTACAACTACATGGCCTCCTTCAACTCTTACATAGAGTGTGGGTTCACAGCTGCTCCTCTGAAAACTGATTTGCAGTAAAAAGTTATCCATCTTCAAGTACCAACACCTTGGTGCTTACTTCAACCCGTGTAAGGCTTTGTTCAACTTGTATACTTTTCCTTCTTCCCCTTTGATGATGAAGCCTTCTAGCTGTTCCATAAAGATCTCTTCATGTAACTCCATTCAAAAAGGTGGATTTAACATCCATTTGATGCACCTCCCATTCCTTTTCTGCAGCTAAAGCCAAGATCAATCTTATTGTTTCTAAAGGTCTCATTGAAGTCCACCCCTTCAATCTGTACATATCCTTTCACCACTAGACGTGCTTTATATCTACTTATAGAGCCATCTGGATTCATTTTGAGCTTGAACACCCACCTAAGACCAATTACTTTTCTTTTGGTTGGTCTATCAATAAGTGCCTAGGTCTTATTTTTATGGATCAAGTCCAACTCCTCCTGCATTGCACATTTCCATTTTGCATTATTCAAAGTCTCCTGCACATGAGAAGGTTCACATACAACTGCATTGCTTCTTTTATAGAAGTCTGCCAAGCTTCTTGTTCCTCTCACAAAAACATGGTCAATATCTTCTTCTTTGTTTTCATCATCATTTTCATCTTCAGAAATTTCATCATCAATCATAGAAGGATTAGTGAAATTCATACATGTATAGTATTTGGCAGGTTGCTCACTATATTCTACTATTGGCTCTTGTTCTTACCTCTGCCAATTCCATTGTTTATCTTTAAGGAAATGGACATTCCTACTCATCTTAACTTTATTCTGATCAGGGAAATAGAGTCTGTACCTTTTGTAACTTTTGAATATCCCATAAAGATAGCAGGATCATTCTTACTATCCGATTTACCTTTTCTGACTTGTGGTACATGAGAATAGCATAGGCTTTCAAAGATCTTGAGATTCTTGAGCTTAGGCTTCACACTACACCACATCTCATATGGTGTCTTTCCATCAAGAACTCTGGTATATAGCCTATTTAGCAGGAAACAAGCTATGCGTGCAGCTTTTACCCAAAACTTCTTGGGAAGTCCCTTCTCCTCTAGCATGCATCTCACCATTTCCATGACTGTTCTATTTCTTCTCTCCACCACCCCATTTTGTTGAGGGGTATAAGATGTTGTCAACTGATGCTTGATCCCTGCTTCTTTGCACAACAACTCAAATTTTTCTGAAGTAAACTCTCCTCCATTGTCAGTTCTTACTGACTTGATTTTCCTACTGCACTGATTTTCTATTAGATTCTTAAAATCTTTGAAGATGTCAGCTACTTCTGCCTTGCTTCTAAAACAATAAAGCCAAGAGTATCTACAGTAATCATCAATCATTAACAAAAAATAACTGTTGCCACTCAAGGATTCTTCAGGCATTGGTCCACACACATCCAAGTGAACCAGTTGCAATGTTTCACTAGCTCTCCATGATAATATAGGAAATAGGAGTCATGCTTGCTTCCCTTTAAAGCATGTTGTACACTGAGATCCATCACCTAGCTCTGTAGGAAGGTCATCAGCCATCTTCTTTCTTGCCATTTCTTTAAGTCCTCTCATATGAAAATGTCCCAATCTCTTGTGCCAAAGATCTATCACTTGAGCATTACTAACCATTGCAATTTGTTGAACATCTTCCATTTTTAGAGAAAAGCATTTATTTGTTACTTTAACTCTGAGAATCTCCTTTCCAGTTGGATCAATGATTCTACACTCATCATTTTCAAAGAACACCTTAAACCCCATTTCAATGAGTTGTGCCACACT
The DNA here is from genome assembly GCA_027568895.1 of Erythroxylum shatona. Classification (NCBI taxonomy): domain Eukaryota; kingdom Viridiplantae; phylum Streptophyta; class Magnoliopsida; order Malpighiales; family Erythroxylaceae; genus Erythroxylum; species Erythroxylum shatona. The sequence continues at coordinate 40,056,739 of JAOSBK010000008.1, read as the reverse complement.
GAGGACATTATGGTGAATCTTAGGCACAAAAAGAACATTTGAAATTGTGCTGAGACCTTCTCTGGTACAAATCTCAAATACTCCTTTCCCTTCCACTGAAATGCACTGACCATCTCCAAGCTTGACATTTGCATGAAAAGATCTATCTAGCTGTGTAAACAGACTAAGATTAAAGGACATGTGACTTGTACAACCACTGTCTATGATCCACTCTATCGAGGGTGACTCCACCAGATCACAGGTAACAACAAAAAGTTGTTCCTCTTCTTCGATAACTTGAGCTTTTGTAGTAGAGTGTCTCGACTGATGCTTACAAATTGCCTCCATATGACCCTTTTGATTACATTTTCTACATATGACATCAAGTCTCTTCCAACATCTAAAACTAAATGATTTGACTTACCACAATGAGGGCAAGGATTATACTTTGCATTTTTGTCACCAGACTGCACCTTCGATTGCCCCTTTCGTTGATTTTGATTCTTTTGTGCCTTGGAACCTCCCTTCGACCACTTCTTCTTGAACTTCCCTTGCTCAAAATTCTTTGTGGATGCCTTATAAGAACCCTCTGAAGTGTCACCCTTCCTTATCAAATGTCTCTGCTCCTGTGCTTGCAGAGCACTTACAACTTCAACTAGCTTAATACTGAACATGTCCTTGGAATTTTCCAGAGAAGCAATAGTTGCTTCATACTTCTCTGGAACCGAGATCAACAACTTCTGTACAATTCTTTCATCTGCTGGCACAACTTTTCTGCATACACTTTGAAAGACTCACCATTTTTCATCTGTAGTCTATCAAACTCTCTAATAAAGTTAAGCACTTTCATGTGCTTAACTCTTTCATCTCCCTATTATTCTTCCTTCAAGAAATCCCAGATTTTCTTTTCTGAATCCATCTTCATAATTCTTATTAAGAAGGAGGGATCTAATGCCTAATATAGGCGTGATCTAGGCATGATCTAGCTCGAGCTTTCTTGGTGATCCTCTCCCTCAACCACCTCAGCTGAGGTATAGTTGCATCCTCTGCAGGCACCTCAATGGTGTAATCATCTTGAACAAATTCCTAAAGATCCTGTCATTGCATGTACACTTCCATTTTGATTGCCCAGACTGCATATCCTTCACCATTAAACACTGGAGGCTGCAGGCCTTGAGATAAGTTCTCAGCCATATCTGATGAACTTCTTTAAATCACAGCATGCTAAGGATAATCACCAATGTCGAATCTTCAAGAAATCTCACTCACACAATCACACACTCACAGGTTCCTCAAGAAAGAAAAGCTCTTATACCAATTTTAGTTGTTATCTATAGCATATGAGATTGATTTGATCAGTTCTAGTGGGGAACTAATGAGTTATTTAGCAAGAAAAAGACTAAAGAAAGCTTAACAAGAAAGAAAAGAAGAGATTGTCGAGAGATATTGAGATACTGTATAGATCAGAGAATTTTTCGATTGCATATGTATTACGTACATTCATGATTACAACTTTATACACAATAACTGTCACAAACTAATTAACTGCTAGTTACAGATCAGACAACTTCTCATTCCTTCAACATCACGTCATCTTCACATCCTCTGAGCCATTGCTACTTCAATTTCAACTTTTAAAGTAAGTAATGATATATATATAAAGAGAAAAAGAAATCAAAGAATCTTTAAAACTTCTTAACAAAACACTAGAATATTATGCTAGAAAGTGATGAATTAGGTTCTTGGGATCTAATGACAAAAACATTTGAGGAGAAGATAAGTAAAATGATAAAACGACAAGCTGAAGAATATGAAAATGTTGATATTTGAATTTTCTAGTTTATTTATGAGCCTTGATGCTTGTATTTAGTCTTGTTCATACTTTGCAAACTAGTAAGATGTGTCTATTACTAGTTTTGCGTATGTTTTCTTATCTGATTTGATTTATTTCTCTGATTTAGTTATTTGTTTTGTTATATGCTTTGTATTCAATAATTATTGTAGACCTTGTTCCTTTTAATGTTTAATTCAATTTTAATCATCTTTTGGCCAATTAACTCATATGTGTAACTTTAACCGTGTAATAGTTTAGGTCAAATACATGTGGTTATATTATAGTTTTTATTTGAAAAATAAAAGGAATTGTATTAATAATAGCAAAAGCTATAGAATATCATTATAATGATTCACTAAATTGGCCAACAAATTCAAGATCCTCTAATAGTTACAAAGGTAGAGTACATCAACTAATTATAGCATTCTATAGTGTTTCAATCATTAGGTAAGTGTCATTTAGCCATCTTGTATTCAATATTAAAATGGTCATTTAAGGGGAGTACCTCTTCTGTTTAGTTTTCCTCCTAGTTGGTCATCTTTTGGATTTAGAGGAACTCTCATAAAACCTTTATGTTATCTCAACGAGTTTATCATTGTCTAGTTATAGCAGCAGCAGGTTGCTTGGTGAATCATTATCCAATAAACTAGGTTCATCTTCCATCGCTTCATCCACTGATTGTTCATCTGTTTCCATCTGATAATTCACCTTTGACTGGGAGGTGTTTTCAACGGTCCTCAAGATATCTGATTTCTCTCCATTAGCTTGTGTTTGTTCCATATAGTTTTCTAGTTTTTCATTTACTTCCTATATATATAAGTCTTACATAACCTGTTGACATTTGACAAAGTTACCAAAAGCCCACTTATTTGTGAGTTAAATTTCCGCTCAATTTAAAAGCACAATATTTAACTTGAAAAACTTGTATTAATTTTTGGCTTAGTAAAGCTATGCTAGTGAAACTCAACAAGGAGTTGAAGTTACGATTAGAGAACTATTTTTTATTAGGTCAACAAATAACCCCCAGGGAGTTGAGTTTAAGATGAGAACTACTTTTTCTAGGTCAAGAAATAACCCCAAGTAGCTATTGACATATTATTTTATTCCATACAAGCTATCATTTGAAAAGAGGACGATATTTTATAAAATAGGTAATTTAATGAAGGCTGATCGAATATGAAAATTTAGAAACATTTAAGAAGTTATATGGTCATTTTGAAAAATAAGAAGTAAATAAAATAGTAAAAATAATATTTTATTGCATGTGTCTATTAAATTCTTTTGCAATTGGTAATTTTTTTCAAGAACCCAGCTGTAGATTTTATCATATACGTGGGGACAATTCTATCCTATTATTAGTGATTTAAGATAAAGAGCAAGCCTTAGGTTATGCATATGCCCACTTGGGATGTTAAAACAAATGTCATCTTCTTCAATAATCATTAAGGGTGTTCATGGTAGGGTAACCTGATCCGTTCATAAATAACCTGAACCTGAATGTCAGGTTTTGACAATTTCATGAACCTAAACCTAAAGAACCTAGAGGATTGGTTAACCTATTTTTAGGTTTGATTCTCAGGATAACCAGAACATATTCATATCAATATATATGACAAAAAAATTATAAAAATAATTGGTAAAAATACAAATTATTCATAAAAGTATGCATATAAAATCCATCAAAGATTAATTCAATATGTTAAACCCAAGCAAAGTAAAAATAAGCCAAACAATGTCTTATAAAAGATCCATACTAAAAAAAGAGATAAATTATTAAATAATTATTCTTCAAATAGGATGGTAGGATGATCCACTGTTATACATGAAGCCGCATCTATAGAAAATAAATAATAAAAAGAGTTAGACTCGTTATTTCTTTTGTAATTAAAAAGAATTTTTTTATTTATTTGTATATTAAAACAAGGTAAAGTAGATTAGATTACCTGATTCAATTTGCTCAAGTTTTTCAAGTCTCTCTTCCACGTAAAGAGGAGCTTGTGATTTTCTCAACTAATCTTGTCCACAAACAAGAGCCTCCACCATCTTTGGAGTAAGAGAGCTACGAAATGAATCAAGCACTCGACCTCCT
>JAOSBK010000008.1:40012371-40022702 GCA_027568895.1 Erythroxylum shatona | reverse complement strand
TGTAAAATTTTCGGATTAGTTGAATTTTGTCGGAAATTTGCCCGCAAGTTTGTTTGAACCATTTGTTCGATTTGCTTTTGTTTTTGTTCTTTCGTTTCGTTTTCCGGTTGGAACCCGATTCATGTATAAGTATGAAGGTTTCAGATTAAGTAGTTGGATATCCGGTAATGGGTTCCAACAGATTTAAAATTCAATTCCTTCTAAACATTTGTAACCATAATTCTTTAGTTTAATCTAGAACAAAAATAATCTCATTTGGATATCTACAGATCAAGATATAGTCAAAATACTGCTGACTATTCATTGAAAATGCTCATTTAACAACATTTCAGCACACTTCATTATTTTCATCATAAACTCATTGATCAGTTCTTTCCTAATAAATTCATATGGCCATAAATTTTGGTTGAGAGAAATAAAAATGTGTAAGGAGTTTGTTGGTTCAAATTTCGTGTCATTTAGAGGTAGGGAGAAGAAGTTATAACCAAAAGAATGAAGGATGTTTAAAACTGTCAACTATCAGTACATATGCACGATATTGCAATCCCAGTCGATAGCGCAATGTCACGATCGTGCACCTAATTTCTTCTCCATATTCACGACCTGTAGTTATTTATTCTCTCATTTCTCTCTTTTTCTTAATCTACCATTTCTAACTTATGTCCTTGCTATTTCTTCTTCATTCCTACTTCCATTTCAACTCAACTTGATCACAAACAAGTCAAAATCTATGATTGTTCATAAACGTTAAAAACAGAACCTATCACTTACACATCTTCATCATGTTTTTTGCACTTTTTCATTTTCTACATTCTTCATTTTCTTTACCACCTTCATCTAATCTCTAACCTGTCATTTTAATTTTTTCCCATATCACGACATCACCATACACCTTTTCTTTAACTCTAAACTCATTTTAGTTCATTCTTAAAACACCCAAAGAGATTCACGTAATAACAGTGAAAATAGAGCATACCTATATCACTTTTCATGAATTTTCTGCATTCTTTTTATACACACTTTCAATGATCTTTCTGTTTCAAAAATCATTTCAACACCATCTTATAACATATTGATCATCAAATATGCAAAAACAACATATGCGTCACAACCTAGTTTTTCACTCATGTTTAAGCATCATATAATTTAAAATCCAATTATGCAAATAAAATATATGTGAAAAGACTTTGGCCTTGATGAAATTCGATTATTATCAATCCTTTTTCATATGGTGTAAAACAAATTCCTAACACCTATAATGCAAATGAAAATGATGAATAATGAAGTAGCCATCTTTATATCACATTTTTAAGCTAGCTGAAACAAATGACTAAATAAAGGAACATTTAGATTTGAAAGCATGCCTAAACAAGAAATATGAAGCAACACTAATGGTTGAAGATTTGACAATATAATCTCAAAGAATAAGTTGAGTGGCCAAAACTCAAACGAAAATAGATTTTGGAGATGGCATACAACAAATAACAAAGCATAAACAATATGATAGATGCTTCATAGATGTTTTAGTTCATAATAAACAATGGACTCCTGTTTTCTTAATCAGAAGGTACATGTTAGTGATAGAAAAATCTCAAAAGTTTGAATGATTTAGTAGTTAGAATATCTAAAACAAGATGGTTAAAATTAACAATTAAAGCACCATATCAATAATAATATCAAAGCTAAAATTTTGGCATATGCTGATTTTAGGAAAAGATAATTTCTACATTGAGAACGCAATCACTGGATGGGACAACATGCTTATGCTTAACTTGGAATCACTTATAATATAATGTTAGAACTAAAATTTGGGTTAACATATAAAAATATCTAATTTCCTCAAATATATTATTATTATTATTATTATTATTATTATTATTATTATTATTATTATTATTATTATTATTATTATTATCATTATTATTATTATTATTATTATTATTATTATTATTATAAGAAACTTTTTATTAAATTCAAGCAGAATTAATAATATTCAATCCAATCAGAGGACTGTTTCTGTCAATGACAAAATAAAGTGGCTAATCTTTTGGGGGAAAAAAAGCCTTGTTCCACAATAAGGTCCTTATCCCCAACACAATACAACACTCCAATCTACTTTCTTTGAAATTGCAGTAAATTCTTTTTAAGTCAAACCTAAAATAAACAATTAAAACACTGTATATTCTTCATATACTATCATTTATCACACAACAATGGTAAAATGTACACAAGTATAGTTACTGGCATAACATAAAATATTCATGAACAACATTTCGCAAAATGGGTATAAAATTCATCCAGACATATATAAGAAACGGAAAACATAATGGAGGACAAAACCCACCTTAATCGATGATGACAGGGATAGAGACGAGACGGCTACAGGGACACAAATGAGGATGGTTACAAAGAGGACAAAACTAATGGCGACAGAGACCACGACAACGATAAAGAGGAAGAAACCAACGGCGACCAAGAGAAGAAAACGATAAAAAGCAAATGACGGTGGAGGAGGGGGCTTCGGTAGACCAAACGATGTAGTTTTCATTTTATTAAAAATGTTGAAGCCGAAGCAAATGATGACGTTTAGCTTTCAGTTTTACCAACGGATTAATAATTCCGTCACTAATGCTTGGCATCATAAATAAGCGTCGGGGTTTACTGATGGAAATTTATACTTTAGTCTAAGAGATAGTCTACTTCTTTCTTAAGGAAGAAACATAACATGCATTAGTCTTTTGTGCTCTATTATTATCAAATATTAATAAAAACAAAGATTATGAACAATTTAGGATTAATATGTAAAATGCAATATGAATCTCATAATACTTTTATTTGCAATATAAATTTATTACATGAACTTTATTTTACATGAGAATTAAATGAATATGCATAAAATAAAGATTGTTATTAAATAGTTATATTACAAAACTATAACTAGCTGATTGAATTTAAAGTATAAACCAACACTTGCAAATTGTAATTATGTATATCTTATTACAATTGAGTGATATTAAATATTTCACACATTTAAATATGATCAAAATTTTTAAAGAACTAAAAATTTGCATACTCATTTCAACTCTCCCTTTTTGAGATATCATAGAGCCAACAAGAAATTTGTCAATAAAACAAGTGATTCCTTAAATTTCCTTTCAATTCAAGTTCTAATCTGGTTTGTTATGCTGAATTCGGAGCAATTGTTGAATCTATTTAGAATGAAGCTGACCCAATTTCTCTTATTCCTTTCCACTATGTTCCTAGAATGTCAACTCTGGTGCTTGTAGCTTACGAAGTTTGGATGTGGATGACAAACTTTTCCATTTGGACAAAGTGTTCTTACTTTTTTCTTTCAAAAGAGAACACAATCATAATGCTCAGGCGAAATACTTTGGAAAGGTAAACGGCTTCATTATCCAATTGTTAGTTCCTCTTGACTGAGACTTTTATCATCTCAGTCCCAAAAGTTAATTGCGCAAAACGCAGTCTTACGTTTGAGGGAAAAAGAACCATGCTCACTCTTTTACAAATTTACATTGATCTGAAACGATGGCCATCCACGTTTAGACATGAGTTAACAATTAAAAGCACAAGGAAACGCGGAAAAAGAAGCATTGACAGGGGTAAGCCGTTTCGAAGCAGTCCAATGAACAGACAGAGGATGATATAAGGTGACACAAAGTTTCTAAGCCCCCGACACAATCATAAACCTTTTGAGTCATCAATGAGTCAGGTTCTGCCCCTTTTTGCGGATAGGCGTTTCAGAAACTCATACGTGGTAATCATGGTTATTGCAGACATTGAAGTTGAAACCCACCTTGGCCCCAATCCCCTGTAACAGGCTCCTAATCCACCTTCCTTCACCAAATTTTTAAATGTTTGCATTACTGTCAATGGTCGTCTTCTTCCATTTTCTTCTCCATCAAGAACCTGCATGCGTGTTTTGATAGTGTCAAATGGCATAGTGATTATTGCCGAGACCCCACTCGCCATGGCTGCACACATCCCCTGCACAGCCACCATTGCCTTTGGGTCAGGCCTATAACCACAGCCAACCCCATCTCTACCAGCGATTTCATCTTTTCCATTTCTGTAGCATGAAATGCCATTCCAAACTAGCCTATGTGCCACAGAGTAAGATGCCCACCAAACAGCATTAGACGGTGCATATGTCGCTATGGATATCCCAAATCCCCTGTACAATCCTCTTGGACCATCTGCGTACAGAATTTTCCTGAAGGCATCGATACCATTCGTATAAGCACATGAATTTAAACTGGGATTCATATGTTTACTGCTGTTGCTAATGTTGTAATTGCATCCCTGAACCATGAGTCTCTGGCTCACCACATCAATTGGTGTCCAAACCAGCTGAGCAGCCATGGCAGAACTCAGTCCCGCAGCAGCACTAGCAATAGCTGTTGCAATAGTATCCGAAAATCCTAATCTAACAGTGGCAGTCCCAACGCTGCTCTTGGTGATTTCAAGTGCTGCCATATAAACAGCTCGAGCTGGGATTGTACCCATCAAAGACGTGCCAAAGCCCTTGTAGAATCCTCTAACCCCTTCGTGCTTCATGATCGAAAATGATAGGTTGAGGCACGAGATTGGAGTAGACAAAACCTGTTGCCGGGTCTTCAAAACAACAACAGGATATAGAGCAGCTGATAAACCTGAAAATAAGCCAGCTCCAAGGAAGAAAAATTTGGACTTGTCCAGCATATCCCAATCAATATCTGCTGGTATTTGAATCTCTGACGAGGTTGAATCATCTTCAGCCATACCCAAACTCATTTTAGACACTCTTAAGGCTAGTCACCGTCCTCCTGTGAAGTGACTTCAAGTAGATAATAACCAGCTACTCTTTTCTTCACTATGAATCTCAATCCTAATTCTACAACAACAGGCTAATTAAACCCTATAATTCCAAATATCCAAATCTTAACTACTGTTGATACACTAAACAATAAAGTACAATCAGTATAGCCAGTGGAATAAGACAAAAGCAAGCAAAGTCTGAATCTTCGAAAGTGAAAAGGGTACGGCAAAAGGCTTAGGGGGCTTGAACTATAAATGTGGTGTATGAGGCAGCAAACGGAGAGAGAAGGGGGGCAGAGAGTGGTAAGTGTTGATAATTGATGGATGTATATGCTGAGCGTATATTGTTTTTTTCCTTCTACGCAACCAGATTTGAGAGCGGACTTTAATCACCAAAAACGGCTCAATCATAACTTGTTATGGATCGAAAACCCACTTGCAACATGGTAACTATTAGCCTTAACCATGCTTACCCGCGATTGAACAGCATAGAACATCTTCGTCAGCAAGTGATAAACTGGTATTGGATAAAAAGGGTTTGTTTCTGTTAGTGTTTGATAGACGACTAGGATCACGAACCTCAAAACGGAAAGGAAAACTAGATTATTGAGAGGCGCCTGGAGAGATGATGGGAAGAGAGTGGGTGTCAGTGACTGAAAGCGAAATGCACTTGTCTTTAGATACAGATGGTAGAAAAAGAGGAGAGAGGACAAAGAACTTGGATTTTCGCGAGGGTTTAAGGGATCGAGGAGTCATCCATCGACTGCGGCCCACCCGCTGTTTCTATATATAATGCCTCTGGTTTTTCCTTCTTTTTCTTTTTGCCCCTTTCCTTCAACTCCGCCCTCATCAAGACAGTAACCCTAACCATGGGCTCAACTTAAACCAACGGCTCCCTGGAATGCATCCTCCATATGTTCTAATCTTGAATGATTGATTCCGTACATTTATGGCTAGGTGATCCGTGTGCAATTAGTTAATTTTTTAATTGATTATTACATCATCATCATCTAGTCCAAAATTTTGCAACGAAGCGAAGTCTGAAAAGGTTCGATAGTGCATAAATGATCAATAATATATGGGATTATAACAATATGAAATTGGCAAACTGTTAGACAATCCAATCACACTTGTAAATACATTCACAATTTGCAAGCTTAGGATATAAAAGAAAGTAGGGAAGAGTTGACCAAATTGATCATGTCCACTCTTTATAGGGAAGAGTTAACCAAATTGATTATGTCCACTCTTTATATTTCTTTTAAAGATTAATCTACTAACTTTTTCCTTTAATAGTGAAAAGGAACATTTCTCGCTTGACACCGATCCTTCTACAACATCTTCTTCTTTCATTCCAATGAAGATTAGTCCTTTTAAAACATATTCTTTTCACTTATATGAAGATTAATCATATATAACTTAAAAAATAACTTAATTTGCTATCATATTGCAACAAACAACTAAATTATCCCTACTTTTCTCAACCACAATACTATAGCTCATTGACCATGTATAAAATGCATTAAATAAACACCTCTCACGGCTCATATAACTCATTCAAGGCTCATTAACCTTTTACAACAATTAAAAACTTCAATATTATACATGATTCTTTTTATTATATAGTTTTTCTACTCTAGAATTTTCTCTATTACAGATCTACTACTTACAAACTGAAGTAAGTTCACCTATTGTTAACGAGCAATGTAACAGTCAGTAGAGGTCAATTCCATGAAGAAGCTATGTTCATCTTGCAAATTCTCCTAAGATATATAGTATAAAGAATTAATAAAGATAATTGACGGTTATATCGTAGGCAATAAGATAGAAAATAATACAAAAACTACATAATAGCCAAAAGAATCAAAACAATGCAAGTAATGAATAAAGAAATTGATGATAATTAATGATTAGATAAATACTTTCTCTAGTATCATTTTTGATATCATGATTCAATTAACTTATATTGGATTTTTTTTTATCTAAACTAGTAGAATTTTCTATACTGTAAAGCTGCACTCTCTTGAGCTACAACTACCTATTCTCTGATTAGTTATTTCATATCTCTATCAAGTAACACGCATTTAAATGCATTAAGCACTATGAAATTCTACAAAAGGTTTCAACCTAATCTGAGAAAGATCATACAAGTCTATTATGAACAAATAATGATAATTTTCAATATAAATCTCACTTTATAAATCAAATTGAATCAATCCGTAGAAAGATAAATATTAGAAATTTCTCTATCTAAAAGTAGAAAATAATGTAAACAATAAAAAACAAATAAATTATGAAAAATAATTCTAAAAAAAGATCCTTATGTTTTGAATAGCTTGATTGATTAACATGAGTTTAGATCTTGTTTCTTTTTTTTTTGATAAATTAGAAGAAATTTTATACGTAAAAATATATGTACATAGCCATATCTACCGAACCAACGACCCATTACTACCAAAAAGCTTCACAAGACCTAATTTCATACTACTTATCCACACAACCAATCATCATATTCAATTTTACCTTTCTTCCAAGTTTCCTTGCCTATCTAAATATCTATGTCATCCACATACTCTAGTAAAGCGACAACTATTCCACCATCATAACAAGCAAATTTATACATCACAACCTAAGCTATCAGTCCAAGACCGTATAAGAAGAGTTGTGTATGTCTTTGTTTACTGTCAAGTTAGTGTTCCTCATGCATATCCTCATTTTTGGGAACTTTCAAGTGCCATCCAAGTAAATAGTGCTATGTTGCTATAAAAGAGTTGTTATTATTGGTCTTATCCGTGTTGTTTCTGCTGAATCGACCAGGCATTTCTTTGGATTGGTTTCCTTCTGCTTAAGTGAGACTTGGTGCCCACCTATAGGCAGTCTGAAAAAAGCACCTGCACAAAAATTGTTAGAAATAAAACCATCCCATTCTTACTTTCTCTCGGTGTTTGAACGAAGATGTTTCATAACTTGAAAGATTACTTTGGCTTTTAGGCTTCCCACCTCCATGGCCTCATCTTTGAAGGTTATAACATTCCTTTCTCCCCATAGGTTGTAGATGGTAACCGAAAGGATAATGGTTAAAACGTTTGTGTTACAGTTTCGGTTGTTTTCTGGTTGGTTGAGCCAAATTGGAATGGAGTAAAGGTTGGTGAAGTGAGGAAAATTGATTTGAAAGTGGTTAAGGTAATTGACCTACACTGCTTTAAAGAAAAAACACTAAAAAAATAGATTCTTTATGGTCTCATTATCTGATATACACAGGGAGTAATGGTTTGGTGTTTGTAGGTATAGGAGCTTATCTCGAGTTGGCAATTTTTTAAACAATGCTAACCATAATATGAAGGAGCATCTAGGGCTATTGGTTTTACACCATACTAGGTTGTGCCAAGGAACCTTCCTCAATGGAGGTCTCAATAACTTGTAGGCTGAGGTATTGGTGTACTATTTTGATGGGCTAGCTAACCATTCCAAACAATCAGGAGTAGAAAATTTTGGTAGGTAAGGTAGAGGCTCAAGATTTCCAAGTGGGTTTATCTCTTGCCAACACCACTCATTAGGTCGAATTATTGCTAAAACTATAGTTTGCATAGGAAGCTCTAACCCATTGATCGCTCTCTGTGTGTAGAAATTCTTCAATTTTCCTCTACAGTGCCATAGATACTGCCATAATATTAGATCTTGTTTCTTTAATTAAAAAGACTTCAAAATTGACCTTTTGAGGGTTAGAGTACCTCCTAATCACTAACCCTCACCTTAAAAAAATAGTTAATGGTTTTAATGTTAAAAGATTATATGGCATTGAAGAATATCAGTAGAGAAATGTGACCTGAGCTATATCTATGAAACAAACTATGTGATAGTTATTATATAAATAGGAGGGTCCACAGTTTGAGGCCATATGTGTGTCAAAGACCGAGTCTTTTCTTTTGAGGAAATAGGAGGATCCATAACCTGGTGATCCATCTTGTGTCTATAGGCACTATATATATTTAAAGTGTAGAAACATTAATTTTTAGAGGACTTTAGGAGACTCACACACTTGTACATCTTCTTCTCTCCAAAGGTTAATGTTATTGTTGGGAGGTTCATAAACCCTCTAAAGGTTGATTTTGAAACTATTTTTCATTGAATTTACATCCATCTTAATGGATTAAGCTACCAACATCATCAATATTTTTATCTAGAACATTTTCTATCATAATGTCTTTGATCTTGTTTACTATTTTTGTTGTTTTGAACCTAATTAGCTGCTATATATTTTATATTTTTAGGTGAGGAAAAATGCTAGTGTTCATCCTTGTATGAATTCATTTATTTTGATATATAAATCTTGAAATATTTTTATGAACTATCTTTGATTAATCTTAATGGAGAGCTAATTGTTGGGACCCGACCTCGAGACCGGACCCCAACCGAAAAACGGAAGACGGAACACAAAATCGCAAAGCGGGACAAAGCGGACGAATGCAAATGTAAAGGAAACAGAAGCGAAACAGAGACTTATCGAAATCAAAAGCGAAGACATATCCGAAAGCGAACAAAACAGATGCTAATTGAAATCGGATTCTTAATGGAATCAAAAACAAAGCGGAAGCAAACGAAGATTAATCGAATCATAAAGCAGAAGTATCCAAAGCAAAACGAATACGAAAGTAGAATCGAGAGCGAATCGAATCAAAAGCGGAACAAAACAAATCCAACATCCGAACACAATATCTTAGAAAAGCATCGCGTTGGAAACCTTAGACTTAACCTATCCGAACCGAATCGGGGTAAATTTTTTTTCTTTCTTTTCTTTCTTTCATTCTCAGTCAAACTCGTACAAATCAATACACTTTCCCTTTTTGGAAATTTATCCACATACAAAACACAACGAACTTGATTTCTCTTAATTATACATATTACAATATCATCTTTAATCATAAAACCTATTCTTATCTATCTTTGCTGTAGAACCAATTTTATCAAAAATTAGGTAGCATAACGGCTGCATTTTAATAAACCCAAAACCTGCAAAATCATTTAAATTCACTTCTATAATAGCTCAATCAACACTCATTATCATCGGACCTTCCGTCCGGAAATCAAATTACGAGCAATCCCATTCATATGCAAAATCACATTCATATTTCAAATCATACACAATCCCATTCTTATTTTAATTCAATATCCAAATCCATAATTCAATCCAAACCCAAACCAAACATGTTCCTATGCCATAACCCAAAATCATACAATATCATTCACATACATAATTCAATATGCTTGTTCATATACAAATCCATACTTCAACTTCATACTCTAATAACAAACAAAAATGGCATTTTCAAGCCACGGTATAAAACCAATTACCAAAAGCCAAATTATACATATTACAGAAACATGCAAAAGTAGAACTGATATCTTGACCGTCTTTCATCCGATCTCCTGCTCGAATACCTGGAGATGGGGATGAAAGGGGGGTGAGCTACACAGCTCGTGGATAATATGTTTATAAATTGAATGATAAGCGA
>JAOSBK010000008.1:39974766-40004461 GCA_027568895.1 Erythroxylum shatona | reverse complement strand
GCTTAGGTCCTTTGTCTTCATGTCTTCATTTTTTTAATATGGTTTCCACCGCAAGCTATTTTGTCTTTTTCTCCTTTCTTTGGCTTTTTATTTCCTCTCTTCAACGTTTTCAGCTCCTCTAAATCACGCCACTTGCTGCTCCTTTGTTTCAGCTCTCCAGCTATTTTTGTCTTCTCTCCATTTTATTGTCTTTTATCACACATTCAGTTGTTACTCTCCCTCTGTGTCGCTAACTAGCTTCTTGCCTTTTTAATTAATTAAATTTTTATCCAAGGCAAACTTAAACATTGTCGTGTTTTCTTAGGTGTAAAGAGCTCCTAATTTGTGACTTTTTTCTCTCATTGTCCAACTCCAATATGTGCCTAAAATTAAAACAAATAATTCTTAATTAGTGTAATTTAAACATTAAATGGACAAGAGTTTCGCCAATTATATATGTAAAATTAATATAAAAATGTCCATTAACAACCCACTTGTATGCATACCTCCACATTTAGGCTTTTGTACAATCACATTCATCAAGAATTAAAACAAATGCACCACTAGCTTTAAGACTTAGGTAGGACATTTGGTTAGATGCATGTAATGTGGGTTTTATAAAAGAAAAGGATAATAAAGCTCAAAGGGGGTTAACAAAAGAAAATTCATATAAATGGGTTGGATATTTGTCTAATATAGCTCGTAATCAACAAAGAATGCTTAATCATTTTCATAAAAATGAATGTGATAAAAATGTGGTCTCAAATAGAAAATCAACACAAAGTAAGGATGTAAATGTCATGAAGGTCATACATAACAAATAAAATAGTGAGACTGATATAGATATTTCAATCTAATATGACTCAAAACCTCACTGGTTTTTGTTTGCCACTAGTCACCACTCTCCTAAGAATAATGTACATTAACAAATCATAAGAGCAAAAGTACATAACAAATTTTGTTATGGATTTTACTAATCAATTCACACTCTAAGTATGACTAAATAATCTTAAAAGCAATAGAAAATAATAAAATTTTCAATTTTGTTCATTTTATCTTGAAAACCGCCTAAGAAGTCACATAAGCTACAATTAAGCTGAAAAACATGCATAAAAAATAATATACCCCACCCCACATTTAAAACTTACATTGTCCTCAAAATCAAACGTAAGAAATGGAGTAGTTAACAAAAATAGCAAATGCAAAAATGTAAACGATATAAATTAACTCCCCTTGGGTTGCTTCCCAAGTAACATCTTTGTTTAACGTCATTGGTTTGACCTCTAGTAGCATGCATCAACTGACACCAGTCACATCCTCCAACATCAACATCTCCAAATCCTCTGTTTGGAAGCTCTCATAATATGGCTTTAAGCGATGACCATTCATTCTGAACGTCTTGTTAGTTTTGAGGCTTTGTATCTCCACTGCACTAAAAGGAAAGACATGAGTGATAAAAAATGGACCAACCTAATGGGAATACAACTTACTTGGAAAGAGTTTGAGTTTAGAATGATATAGTAACACTTTCTATCCCATCGAGAAGCTTTTCCTCGAAATCATCTTATCATGAAAAGCTTTCATCCTCTCCTTATATATCACTCCATTTTGATATGACTCATTCCTCATCTCTTCCAACTTTTGAAGATGCAACTTTCTATACACTCCCGCATCATCCAAGTTCATGTTGCATCTTCTGATAGCCCAATATGCCTTAAGTTGTAATTCCACCAGAAGATGACATGGCTTCCCAAACATTAGCCTATACGATGACATCTCAATTGGTGTTTTGTAAGTCATCCTGTAGGCCCACAATGCATCTTCTAGTCTTACACTCCCATCCTCTATTGGGCTACACAATTTTCTCCAGGATTAATTTGATTTCTCAATTTGAAACTTTAGCTTGCCCATTAGTTTGGGGATGGTAAGTAGTAGAAACTTTGTGTTTACTGTGATATTTTCTAAACATTGCTTCCATCACCTTGTTGCAGAAGTGAGTTCCTCTTTCGCTAATGATGGCTTTCAATATCCCGAATGTAGAAAGAATGTTAGCCTTAATAAAATTTGCAACAACCTTTGCATCATTAGTCCTGGTGGTTTTGGTTAGTTCTATTAAGTTTGGCTTCCACCCATTTACAAACATAATCAACCATAAATATAAGTAAAGTCGAAAGATGGAGGGAAAGGTCCCATAAAATTAATGCCCCAAATGTCAAAAATTTCACAGAAAATTAAAGGAGCTTGTGGCAATTGATCCTTACGGGACAGGTTACCTGACCGTTGGCATCTATCACAGGATTTGAAAAAGGTATATGCATTTTTGAACAATTTTGGCCAGTAAAAGCCGCTCTCCATAACTTTATAAGTTATCCTTTTCACTCCAAAATGTCCTCTACAAGTGTACGAATGGCAGAAGGTTAAAATTAATGATGATTTATTTTCCAGTACACACCTATTAATAACTTGATATGTGCAGTGCCTTCAAAGGTACGGGTTATCTCATACGTAATACTTTGCTTCACTCCATATCTTATCCCTCTAAGCCTTTGACAAACCAATAGGTAATTCATTAGTAACTAAAAAATTGAAATGTCTACATACCATTGTGGTGTCACATCGACATAAAATAATTGCTCATCCGAAAAGGTTTCTATTAGAGGATTATTATCTTCTTCCTTTATCAAATGATTGAGTGGTCTGCCACCATGTATTTTTCCCCCTTCTTATCTTTGATCCCCAATTCAAATTCCTAAAGGAGGAGAATCTATCTAATCAGCCTCGGTTTTGCTTCTTTCTTTGTGAGCAAGTATCGTAAAGATGCATAGTTAGAATAAACAATTACTTTAGCACCAAGCAAATACGATCAAAATTTTTCCAAGCAAAAACCACAGATAGCAGTTCTTTTTCAGTAATGGAATAATTTAATTGAGTTGGGTTTAGGGCTTTGAAGAATGGTAGTTGGCTTGCAAAGTTTTTCCCACTCTTTGTCTTAGAACTACCCCTATTGTATAATCATTCACATCACACATGATCTCAAAGGGAAGGTTCCAATCTAGCGGTTGAATCATCGGTGGGGATGTCAAAAGTTTCCTAAGTTTGTTGAATGCTTCCTTGCACTTCTCTTCAAACTCAAAGGAAACATCTTGTTGAAGAAGCCTGTATAGTGGTATGGCTACCTTCGAAAAGTCACCTTCGATAAAAACCTACATGCCCAAGAAAAGAATGCACTTCCCTTACAGTAGAGGGATAAGGTAAAGAAGAAATAAAATCAGCTTTGGACTTGTCTACTTCAATATCCTAACAAATATCGCATGGCCTACACCTTGATCCACCATAAAATGACAATTTTCATAATTCAACACAAGGTTAGTTTATATACATCATTCCAAGATAATGGCAAGATTCTCAAGACATTCATCAAAAGAAAATCTATACACACTCAAAACATCCATGAATATCTTGATAATCTTCTCAATATATTAGAGAAAAATGCTTACTATACACCTTTGGAACATGTCGAGTGCGTTACATAATCTGAATGGCATCTTTTGGTAAGAAAATGTACCTAATGGGAATGTAAATATAGTCTTCTCTTGATCTTCCAATATGATTGGGGTCTGAAGATAACCTAAAAAGCCATCTAAAAAGCAATAATAGTCATAACCAACCAATCTCTCAAACATTTGATCAATAAAAGGAAGGGGAAAGTGGTTTTACGTGTAGCAAAATTTAACTTTCTATAATCAATAATACTCTACACCCAGTTTGCACTTGGGTGGAAACTAAGTCACCTTCCTAGTTTTTCACAACAGTAATTATAGACTTCTTTGGAACCACCTAGATAAAACTTACCCACTTACTATCAGAAATCAGGTAGATAACCCTAGCATTGAGAAGCTTCAGCACCTCCTTCTTCACAATTTCCATCATTCAAGGATTCAGCATACGCTGAGCTTGCCTTGTGAATTTTTTATCCTCCTCCAACAAAATATGGTGCATGCATATGAAAGCACTTATCCCTTAGATATTTGCAATAGTCCCCGAATGACCTTCTTATGCTCTCTCAGCATTCAAACCAGTGTCTCCTCTTAATTTGATGTCAACTCTGTCGAAATGATAACTAGGAGAGTCTGCTTATCTCCCAAATAGGCATACTTCATATATGTAGGGAGTGGCTTCAATTTCAATTTTAGTGCCTGCACATCAAAAAGTAATAATTTGTTATGAGCTTCAAGTAGTTGTACAGAAGCCAAATCATACCTTTTTAAAGAGCTTTCCAACGAGTCCAAGGTGGTTGTCGTTTCTATAAGCTCTTCTCCCATCTCAACGTCAGTGTTGACTTATACTTCTATATCCTCAGTTAAAACTATTTCCATATGATGCCTGCAACTTAATTTAAACATTTCCTGTACCAAATGATCAATCACATCAATAGAAAAAACACAATGATCATTAGGAGGATGCTTCTTGGCATAAAAAATATTGAAATGAATCACTTCCCCATCAAATTCCATTGTGAGGGTGCCCTCACGAACATCTATCCTAGTTTCAGTCATATTAAGAAGCGATCTCTCCAACAAAATAGGTATCGAATTATATGAGGTGTCATCATTCTTACTTCTCTTCTTAACCTCCATAGTGTTCTCTTGATCTCTAAATCAAGTTGCTCAATTTTTCTACAAGGAGATCTGGTCATTACCATGCACCAACACTCACAAACTTTTAAAAATTAACAAATAATAAAAAATAGAAAAAAATAAACAAATAAACAAATAAATTCACAAAACACCAACTAAAATAAAATATGAAAATTAAACTACCACACTCCCCAATATCGGTGCCAAAGTTTGACATCGTATGTCGAGTATGCTACAAAATTTACCTAACTCTGCACATTAAAATTTGTAGTTATAGTAGGTCAGGATCAAATCCACAGGAAATGTTCAGTTAAATTTCGTAACAAAATCAATTGATGCAAGGAAAATATAAGAAGGGGTTTTGGACTTTTAGTAATTAAGAAAATAAAATCAAAACAAACTATCGAAAAATATTAAAACAAGTTATCGAAAATGATTAAACTGTCAACTATATGTAAGGTCTAGTTCTAGATTCAATCTCGCCCTAAACACGATCAAACATATTTCATCTTCCTAACGTCTTTACAACTCTCTTCGGACTATCAATTTGAGACTAATAGAATGCTTTCCTAATCTTGATTTTGCCTTAAGTTTTGTTTAATCAAGATATGATCATTAATTAAACCTAACTACCTAATAACCTAGGAAATAATCTCTATATTTAATTTGGCAGCTAGATTACGAAGTGGGAAATGATCAATATAAGCAGTATCCTCACACGTTCGGGTTATCTAACCTAAGTTATATTGTTTCTAATGGGACGGGATCATTAGATGCCACTCATAAACATCAAAAGTAACGATTACAAATTACCTTAAATGTTTTGGCAATAGGTTCAAAATAGAACAATGAAAATAACGTATTAAGATCATTCATTCCAAAACTCGATCAAATCAACACCAACAACACAATAATTTGAAAAGAAATTATAACCTCAAAATGATAAAAATAGCTTAACTATGACTTGGCATCGATATTCCTATTGAACCAGTGTCGGGAAGATAACCTTTGATCTCTATTTTATGTTCCAAGCATCGATCCTCTTCTCTATAGTAGCTTTGGTGGTGAAAGAATGAACAGAAAACCTAACACCTCTACCCCACTCTCTGCACTCCTCCTCTATTTTGTGAATTAGTTTCTAGTCCACTGGTACTGTTCACCCCTCTTTTACTGTGCGTGTCACTCTTTTTAAAAATAAGAACCCTGCATAATGTCTGCATTGAACACAGATGCTATCTATATTATGGCATGCATTGCTCTTGCTTGGTTTCCTACACTACACGTTGTTTTCCTTTTACTGTTGCATTGCTTCATTTTATCATTTGTTACGTGTCATTTTGGGCTAATGTTGCATCCCACCTACTGCATGCGTTTATCCTTGTCCTCCTTCCCTCATCCTTTACTTTATATATGGATCTTCGGTGTACGCATGAATTATGATGCCAATAATTTCACGTACACCTTGCATGGTACATGCATAACAGCCGTGAGCTATGTTGCTTCATCACCTTGATTTTCTTGTCTTTACTTTCTCTAATATTTCTCATTCTTGCTCTATGAAGACAAGTGAATATTAATCTCTAGAAAATGACCCAAATATTGAGCTTTTGACTCACTTTAATTTTGCTTCCAAATTATGCCTAAAATCACATATGAGCCAAAGTGAGTATCTTGAGCAATTCTAAGGCATTAATCACTAAGTGTAGCATATAAAATGAATCAAAATTTAAACACATATCAGTATGATGGGTTACCTCGAGTCATAAACTATTACTAAGATCTATGAAAAATGAGAAAACTAAAGAGTTAATAAAATAAATAAATTGACTAGATACAACAAAAATGAAAATAAGTAACAATGGGTAGATTAATAAAAAAAAACTAGTTTTTCCTAATATTATGGTCCCTAGTAACGGTGCTAAAAACTTATGATATATTATATGTTTTAATCGCAAGATGTTGTAAAGACAGCTAGCATTGACAAGTACGGATTAATTCCACAAGGGCTGCAAGTACTAATATTAACCCATTTTCTATTATCTAATCACCAAATTAAGTTTTAAATTTAATTTAAAACTAAAATAAACAAACTAAACTAATATTTAGAAGTAGAATAAACTAGGATAAAGAAAGCACTACAATCAAATAATATCAAATAAGTAGTACCTAGGTGATGAATCCCCTTAAAATATCTTAAATATGAAACCTTTGTCATAACGTTAAATGATTGATTATTAGATCGTGAAAATTACTATTATGATAATATTTTTTAAGACCAGTAACAACTAAATCTCAGTTGATTAACTGAGACCTCTTTCTAGTTAAAACTCCTAAGATTACATTACTTGACTCAATTCATGAATTTTACTATTAAGTTTGAACTTAATTTAAAATATTTATATCGACCTAACTCTAGGTTTGCATACAACTCCTTTCAATTATGATAGATCTATTCATACAAGAGGATTTCTCAATCTCAATCATATAAAAATAAATATTGAAATAATGTCTTCGATGTATTAATTCAAGAATATAACACATAATTGAATCACAATAAATCATTCAATTAAATTGCATTAAATAAAATATTATATGATACTATCCATCCCAACTTAAAGTTCATTATGCCTAGGAACTAAACAAATTAGTTCCTAAACATAGAAAACAAAACCAACATCAAGTATTCAAAGAACAATTAGAATAAAAGAATCCATGATCTATATATTCCCCTTTATCTCTATTGAAGTCTTCTTAAAATTTTGGTGAAAGGTTGCTCTCTATCGGGTCTCTTAAAGTAATGTTCATGTTTCCTCGTCTTAGGTTCCTAACTGTGTCTTCTACTCTGTATTTGGTCGCTAATCCGATTCCAATTGCTTCCCCCTTTGCTGCCTTCATAATTTTTTTAAAGTGTGAAACTAGGGATTTTGGAATATATACTGTCACCTACACGATGGTGTGAGTGACCATGTATCTTAAAATTACCTTAAAATCACAACTATACATGTTTCCAGAAGTTTACACGAGCTACATACATGATTGTGTATGTCACATACATGGGCGTGTATGAAGACACGGGTATAAATAACGTTTTCGAAGCTTCACATATTTACACTAGCTTACACAGTCCTTGTAGATAATTATATGTCCCCAAAGTTGCTTCAGTTCTTCCCTTTTATCTCTTGATTTAGCCCAAATCTTTCTCTTTTTAGTCTATAAAAGCAATTATTACCTAAAAACACTTTCAAAGCAAATTAGGTATCAAAATAATACAAAACTCTCAAATAATTAGCAAAATGTAATAAATATGGGCAAAAAAATATAGTCAATCAATCATTTATCATTTTTCTTATTATTTGATTATTTATTGGCCTGGGGATTAAATTGCACATTAATTTTTCTCAAAAGTTTTGACTAAGTTCATATTGTATCTATAGTATCAGGTCTGCGTGCCTGCGTACCCATGGCATTCTGTGTCATGTTTAGGTTTTTGCTCTTTGAGTGAATTCCTAAGGAAACGTACCTTCGCATCTTTTCCAGAAGGGGGTAAATTATAAGGGAGTAAAGAAGAGAGTTGTATACGATATGGAGTCTTCAGATCCAGTTCATTTATCTTCTAGCTTGTCTTTAACGTCATTACCTAGAAGTGTGAAGCGTGTTTTATCACAAAAAATAGAAAATCTTGTAGAAATTACTCATGTACCTATAGAAAACCGTGTTTGTGAGTCTAATTTGCCTTTGCTTAGTCCTTACAGTATATATTCTCGTGACCGTTCATGGACGACACGACACACAATGTTTCTTTGTTGTGCATCGTCCTTACAGAGAAACTTCTACTGGAGTTCTATACACTGAACAACTGTCCAATTTTGGCACACAGCCTTATATTGGCCTCGACATAAAGAGAATGTGTTGAACTCTTTAAGACAACAACTTAAAGAGATTAATCATTTTCCAAGTCCTCCAGAATTAACAACATCTATTGGACCTCACATTGGAGAATTTGTTCCTGGTGAACCAGAAGCACCAGAAGTTAATATTCCAGGTTCCAATTGTCCTGAATATACTGATTCAGGAGAAGAGGAAGCACCACATATCTCACAAGAAGCAGGACCTTCGCAACCAGTTGATCTTACAGTTTTCCAAGATGCTCAAGATCCCTATGATGCTTTTACTGATAGCATTGACGAAGACAAATTAGATCAGTTCCTGCATAAGCTACACATGGCAGAGTTACGTCAGATAAAAGGAAAAAGACCTTATCAATCTGATTCTGACAACTCAAATGATCCAAATGATTCATCCAATTTGCAAGGGTGGCAATCTCCTATTCGCCATAAGTAACTTTATGGATATTTTGGATCCATTATTGTGAGCATAAGAGAGAAGACCTTACTTTACACCTGTAAAGTAAGACAAAGAGACAACTAACGTGATGATAGATGGGTTCCATAAGTCACTTCAACATCATGAAGATTCCATCCTATCATCTTTTTCTTTTTGCTTTTTGTAAAGTAGGACTATTTCCTACTGTTTGCTTTTAGAAAGTAGTTTACTTTCGGTGTAAAGGTACTTTGCTTTTGTAAAGTTGATTCCTTGTTGATAAGGTTAGGTTAGCTTTTCTTAAAGCCTTATCATTATGTTTTAGGATAGTTTACATTTCTGTCCTTCGCTTTGCTTATTTAATCAAGCCTCGTCTTAGTTTGTAAACACGTTCAATTCCAAGCTTGTAAATCATATTGAAAAATGAAGAACCTTACTTTGCAAAAATAGTGTCTCTTCCTTGAAACCTTATGTCCCTTCCTTTGAGAAAAGATTGCAGAGATTAGTATGCTCTACACTTGCCTTGTAAAAGGATCTTGTGTATCAGAAAATCTATGACAGTCTGGCAACAAACTGTTCGCTTCTAAATTTCCACTGCCTTGAGTCAGAAGCAAACGGGAAATGAAGAGTAAGAGTGTGTGAGTGAAGTAGTATTCCTAAGAGGCGTGAGCAGTAAGACCCGTGTGAAGCCAGGAGGGCGTTGAGGGGTGTAAGTCTCCGATAACTGGAATAGCTACGTAGTGATACACACTTCCAATCCGACTTTGATTAGTCGATGTCTTCAACCAGTGAGTGGTTTAGAAAGAGCGTTAAGCTAGTGAGGCTTGACCCAGTAAGGTCATAGTTTCCTGTAGTATTCCCTGTGTCACCCTATAACGGAGCGCCTGTCATTGAGTTCTTCGATGAGTACAGCACCCCAATGGGTGTCACTAGCATCTGTCTGAAGGACACGTTGTCCTTGTTTAGGAATCTTTAGTGGAGGAGGATCCTGATAGATTTGCTTAAGATGCTGGACAGCTTTGGTTTGTTCTTTTCCCTATGGTATTGTCAGTACTGGTTGGTATTAAACGAAAACAACCAGTATCGACCAGTATTTGAGGCCAGTACTGATAATACAGATACCGTTCTATTTTTTGGCCGATGCGAACGGTATCTGTATCTCTGCCTAGAAATTGATTTTCATTATGTCCGTGATCTAGCTGCAAATCGAAAATTACAGGTCAGTTGTCTTTCTTCAAATGATCAGATTGCAAATATTCTGACCAAGTCATTACCCAAGCAGAGATTCAATATTTTGAAGACCAAACTGACTACCATACCTCATGATGATCAATTTGCGGGAGGGCGATAAGGATAAATATTCTCATTTATCTCTTAAACTAATTTTAGTTTGTTTAGATAGAGTTTATCATTATCTACTGTTTGTATTCATCCTTATCTGATGCTTGTACCCGTATCTTGTACATACCTATTAATGCTCCACGTAGTTAATGTAAAGTAGTATCTAGGTTACCATTACAATATCACATATTTGACTACCGATAACATCTTACCAAGAAAGTGCATGACCATTTTCACTTACTCTAAGGCAGCTCAAAATATTTAGAGCTAGCTTTAATTTTTAGTCAAAATTATAAATATTAATAGAAGTTTAATATAACTAAGGTCTTTAATAAATATATGGATATTTATTTAGGACTTAATATTTGTTAATAAACTTTAATATTTTTTTAGATATTGACCTTTATAGAAACGATATATCAAAAACTCAGACCAATTCCATTCCACCAACTATGGGCTGTGAGGTCCATTGTCGGATGACAAATAGATGAGAATAAAGGCTTGACTGAAAGTTGAATTGTGTAATTGTGTCCAAGCCTGTATTTGCGGGCCTAACCTTCTGAATCCAAGGATTGGAAATGGATAGGCCCAGAAACAAGGAGTTCAAGTGCTGCAAGTTGCCTACTGTTTGACGATATTGAATTAAATGTCCGACATGTTTACATTTTGTATGTGTGAAAAAGCATTTCTTGTGAGAGTACAGAACCTGAGGCAATCAATGTTAGAATATGTTACAAACCCATGATGTTTCTCTGACTTCATGAACCGCCACATCGACCAACCCAAACCAGAAAAAAAAAAAAAAAAAAGCTTGAAGTTTCAGCTTTGCAGATATTTTCTGTTCAGAAGATGCAGATCGGAATGAAGAGTGAGAACCAAACGGCCCAAGTCTCCAACTCCAACCCCACAAGAAACTTAGCTTTATCGTTTGGTAGGAAAGCGTGCAAAACCAAGCTTTGGGTGCCACAACTTGGTTCTTATCCTCACAACCCAAGCGAAATCATCACTCCCATATGTTAACGCTTTAGAATAGATAAAAGTCAGGTCCACACCCACACCACTGACCACACCCCTCTTTTTGCAACTCTCACCTCCAAAACTACTATCTTTTGTTAATCCCAAAAAAACAAAAAAACAAAGAGGAAACAATTTCGTACGTAAAGGTTTTAGCTTACATCTAAGTCATCCTATACCATGTGAAGATAACCCAAGTTTGGTAATCGGTGGTAAGGAACAAGAATGCAGTTTTTATTCTCAAACATTTATTTGTTTGGTTATTAAAAATAGATTAAATAAGAAATAACAAAAATTAAGTTAATTCTATACTTTTATTCTTAAGGGGATGCCGATATAAGCTTAAGTGATAAGAGATACACAGTAAATGAAATATTATTAAAATATTATCAAGTCAATTTTTCATATTTAATTTTTTAACAATTATTTTATTTTGCGTTATACTATATCAAGTAAAGCAAGATTTCTATATTTCTTTGATTTTATTCTTACTTTAAAATTTATTTATAATTGTTCAAAATTTTATGATTTATAGAAGAATATTGAAAAATAAATTTGATTGATAATTATAAAATATAAAATATTTTAATTAATAAATTATATGATAATTAAATATGAATAAAAAATTTCTCATTATCATTCTTAATATTTGATACTAAATATTAACATAACTGTTAACTTGTTTAATCTCATTTTTAGTAATTACATATCAAAAGTATAATTCTTAATATTTGATGTCAAAAATTAACACAAGTATGGACTCGTTTGCTTTTACTCTTCGTAATCATATATCAAACACGTACAATTAGCAATATTCTGATTTTTGTTTCCTATTTTTTATTCTGATTCCTTGAGTAAGTGTGTTTTATGGTAAAAAGTATAATTGATTAGTATTTTTTCAATTAAAAATGATTTTTACCTGCAAAGCTTAACATAATTCCACAGTTCCACAATCAAGCCTTTACTGATGAAATTAAGATTGAAAACCCACTCACTAATGGTGGGAAATAAACAAATTACAGCGTGCCACCTGCTCATCTGAATAAAGATTAAAGCACCGACCACAAGATGCAGTTTGGTAGCGTTACCAGCACCAGTACTGTGCTTTTATTCAACTTTTAGCAGGCATGTTCAGGTTTTCACATGCTTAGCCAC
The DNA here is from genome assembly GCA_027568895.1 of Erythroxylum shatona. Taxonomy (NCBI): domain Eukaryota; kingdom Viridiplantae; phylum Streptophyta; class Magnoliopsida; order Malpighiales; family Erythroxylaceae; genus Erythroxylum; species Erythroxylum shatona. Next base: position 39,992,015 of record JAOSBK010000008.1, on the reverse strand, counting down.
CATAACCCCGTACAGAGGCCTTTTAAGGAAGCAAATAGCGGTTAGAGGGACTTGGGATTGTAGATTGCGACGCAATTAGTGAGTGTTAGAGGTCTACCAACAATATCAAAGCATGTTTGATAGGATTTAGCGTATCTTTGTGAAAGGCAGAGTTTGTGTGTTTAAGAACTCATTGGATCCTCCTTTCTTTTTTCTGCCTACTTTTCCATGCAAGCATGTGATAGCTATTAGTGCTGCAATTATGCCAAGAAACAGTCAGCTAATTTAATTATGTCTGAGGAGAATTATAGCATATAGCAGTCTTGGAAAATCATACAACTTTGAAAATCTAACACACACATTCTCCTCCCATGTTGGGTCCAGAGGTACCATCTTCTCTTTCTGAAGAAATGATCAAAGCAATAAGTAGGGTCTAGGTCAATCGGCTTTTCTTAAAATTTATCCTTTCAGGTCCCTTTCATCCTTCCATAGTTGCGGAGTCAACAAGCGATCGAGGACGCAGCCCTTAGCATCATTGACTGGTGTGGAATGAGGGGAAGAGGAAGAACAATGATCCTTAGTGAGCTATGTTCTGAAAGTACTAAATAATGCACCGTCTGGTTGATATTAATGGCCATACCATACTTTTGCCTAACCTCTGAAAGTATGTTGATTGTGTTGCTGGATTCTAGGTCTCTTGGGCCCAACAATTATCATGAGCTTTATGAGTTTGTATGCTCATACAACACTCATTATTACATCTCCACATGCTGTTGTTGTTCCTGCTACTGCCGTTGCCTTCTTTAGTTCTACAGATTGGAACTTCAAAACATAATTGTGACTTCAATCAATTGCCATTATGAGTCATTCTTCATTTTGTGGCTAGATCTCAAGTACTCCTAAAATGGGTCTATTTCATCATTGATCTAACTTATGTTTTAGGAGACAATATATCTAATAGCTTCAAACCAAAATAACCATTCTTTTTACCAGTGGTAGAGCACTTCCTGGTTTTGGATACCATTACTTAGGCCCTGTTTGGCTTGGGATTTGATTCAGACATAATTAAGCTGGTCTTCTTAGTCAAATGCTCCATCAAACTTGTATCCTCTCAGTATTAATAATGACTTTCTATTTTTTAAAAGAAAAACCTTAATAAAATTAAATATTACAATGAATATAAGTGAACCTCCAACTTCTTAATTGATATTTAATAGCCACAAATTTATATCATAATCTGGATCCTTAATCATGCGGTGTTCTATTCTTACTCAAGTTGGATAACATTAGGAAACTTCCATCTTTTAATTTGTGGCCCTTCTCTTGATATTGAAGTCAAAGATTTACATGTATGAGTAACTTAAAACTAAATGCCTAGATCTTTCATGATGAGGTTCCGGTGCCAAAAATCTCCATCATCATCAACGAGAGTATGCAGTATGCTAATTTGCTTCTGATGATAATGTTATTTACTGTGATCATGTGGTAAGACCATCAAAAGAAGCAAGGGACCATATTATTCACCATAATCACTTTTCTAATCATGTTGTTCAATCCCATCTCATACATAAATGAGGAAACCAAAGTCGTTCCCTTTCCTTGTTGATTAAGCTGCTGTGACTGCCCATTCCTGCTAAACCCCAAACTCCATAGCCATATGAATTTTACTTGGTTTGTGATACAGAAACCAATTTTGTGATTATAAAAACTTTTTAATACACTAAAGAAAAATGGATTAAAACAATAGGAAATTTTTAAAAAATTCGTGTATTCAAACTTAAACTGGAATACTTGAAAGTTCATAGGAAACCTCCCCCAGCCGCCAAAACAATCCGTAATCAATATTGGTTAAGGCTATTGGTTGGTTCTGTGCTATTACCACCACGCTCAAGTCACTTTCAAACGAGAGTTTTGAATCAGAAACATCATCTCTGAGCGCAGGAAGATTGTCATTAGGAATATTATAATGTCACTTTTTCATCAGTTGACAAGATTTATTTCAAAAAACCCCAATTATTAATTAGCCGCAGACTCTCTCAAATGCTTATCTCCATAAGTGACGAAATATGATAAGGATTAACTGGTCAAAATGTTTTGCAGCACAACATAGAACCAGGAAGCAACAGCGACGGGTTTAAACGTATGTGATGATTTAGCAGCTAATTAGTATTATAACATAATCTTTTGCTTTCAATAATAATCATGATGATCACTGGATCAGACACAGCATTATAGCCCCTATGACTAGATTTATGCACTTTTCATGCAACTTTTGTATAATAGATTAAATTTAGTGAACTCCACCTAAATCCAACCATCCGTTGCTTAATGTATACATTTTCCCATGATGGAAATAATTCACATATCAGTATCTTTCGTAAGTTATTTAAGTTGAGCCATGAATTCAAAATTAAGAGATGAATTCATCCGAGTCCAAAATCTTAGGATACGTTTGATTAATGAGTCTGGACGAATTGTTAAATGGGATCCAGCTGCCATACATATTAGTCATATTTTGAGTGATTCGGTTCCTAAAGTTGAAGCCTTCACATCAACCATGGCTGAAGAAATTTTATCGTTAAGGCAGTGGACTTGGATCGTTTTCTTTGCACTTTATGTAAGCAAATGAGTGGATATTATATCAAATTCGCTGTCTTATTAATTTTCTTTTGCAAGTCACACTCCAGCGAATCCGATTAAAGTATTGAGAGACGATATTGATGAAGGTACAAAACACCACGAATCTATGCATGTTCAGTTTTATCAGGAAGCTCAACTCCTGTACATAAATGGTCAAATTTTCAATTTTAATCTTAAATTGGTTACGGTATTATCTTAAGTAATCACTTATTGTGCCTCTTTACAATTTTATGATTTGTTTGGTTGCCCATGACATTCTTAAAACTCGAATTTAAAATTAGATTCGAAGTCCCAATTTTTATTTTATTACTTGTATGTTTAAATTATAATTCTTCACGACAATTTTTTAAGGAAATAAAAAGTTAAAATTATGAATAAATCAACTTTTGTAAAGAATTAAATATTTATCATTGCAATGGTAACTTGACTACATCTATAATATATGCATATATAACACAGAGGGGATTTGGATATCAAATATTCTAATTTATGGTTATTTTGATTTTTCTTATATAAGATATTTAAAGAGTGAGCTTAAAGTTACATTGCTCATTTGTGATCAAATGATCACAAGTTCAAATCACAAAAACAGTTTATTTGGAAAAATACAAAGAGTAGGCTGCGTACATTATGACCCTCTTTATATCCCCGCATGGCGAAAAGTTTTGTATATTGGATAAGTTAGACTTTTTTTATATAAGATATTGGAATGTCTAAAATTTACAAAAACAAGAACTCCATTTGAACATTGTGATTCCAAATCTAAGTAATGGATGAGTAAAACTAATAAAAACCAAATAAAGACCTTCGATATATGACGAGAACATTATACCTAATTTAAACAAAAAGAAAGTAAATTGGCTTTAATAAATTATCTTCATCGTTCTAACTGTAATTAATTTATATTGTTATACTTAAATATATTCATATCGTGGGATCGTTGTCAAAACTTTGAGTTAATGGCCAAAGGCATTATCAATTTATCATAGGCCAACATCAATGAATATGACCCGTTCATTTAGAGACAACAGAAGGAACAATAGCGAACAAAAAGAAGTGTATCCAAAACTAACATAATCGAGGTTATGGTTACAGATTAGACACCGACCAAACATCACAATTTTGTTTCTAATACGTGCAATGATGAAACAATTGCTTGCTAAATCACCTAATCCTTCCCAACCCTCTCATTTTCCTTACAAGAATATTAACTTGTCGGTCTTTTGGACGGCCCTATGCCATCATCTCATTAATGTATGTTCCGTCGCAGTCAAACCATATTTTTATCATTAATTTCACTATTATTTTGATGCTCCGTCTTATTATTATATCTATGTCAACTAAGAAAATTAGAGGAATAGAGTTGGATCAAACCGACCTCTCAACAATGACGTACATGTGATTGCATGCATAAATTGAAAAGACCAACAATTCAATTTTTTTTACATGCTTCTTTTCTTTGATAATGACTTTGTAACCTTATTTAATAACCAAAAGCTCTGAGTTCTTATTTTAACCCCAAAGAAAACTATTCTTGCAAGTAGTTTAGGTTGGAAAGTACCAAACCTTGTTTTCGAAAATGACGCTAGCTTATGCAACAAAAGCAACGTATAGTCAAAAAACATCCATAATTAATTTTAACTTCTAAAACCAACTATATAATTTTAAATTGAGAATTAGAAAGTTAGCAGGCGTGGCATGTTAATCCATGGACGCCTATCCAATCAGTGATAGATCATCGTTTTTCTTTAATATATATATACACACCCCTGAAGACTTAAAAATTGCAAAAGAGGTTCATGCTTGTGGGACTTGGATGAGAGACATGCTTTGTCCCCAAGCTCCAAAGGCGATAAAATAGAAATAAGACGGCAAATGAAAATTTGGATTATCGATGAAATTTATCTTATACGACATGCTTCAATATTAACTCGGGTGCAAGCCTATATCTACAAGGCAATCATAGGCCGTGTGGTCTATCATGCTTTCAGTCAGAAACATAGTTCTTCCTTCGTCTTTTCAACTAAAAATTTCATCATAGGACACATGATTCCATGTGTAAATTATACATTGAAATCAAGTGGTAGATTTTAGTGAAAAGAAGAAATTCACTATCTAAGTAGTGTAAAGGCTTTTAAGAGCGAGTTTTCGTAAGAATTAGGGGTTGAGCCGTGACGGGGTGAAGTAGAAGGTCCAATTATTTCTTACTGTGGTACTTGGTAAGAGGCCAACGAACAGTACAACCATAAGGACGTATCTTGGGAGGAAACAGTTGGTTCAGTATTCACAATCAAGCATTGTTCCAAGAAGTGAAAAAGCCAATGCGACCCACTAATTTGGGCCGAGTTTTCACTTTCGTTCACTTATACCATACGTAAAGGGTGCTTCAGGACTGGCAGGCAGTAACAAGCAAGCCTTATAGAGGGTGATTCAATTTAATTTTGAACGATGAAAAACTCCGTTCGTACTTCTCCTGTGAAGGATATTTACAGGAAAAGGCTTGTTGTCAGTGGTGAAATGACTAATGCTCAATAATAGTTTACTTTGACTTTGACTACAATAGGATTCTCCCCTTCCTTGTAACACCCACCGACAGAACTAACTTCTCCGTGCTATTTTTGCTTTATAATTGCATGCATCCCGTGTTTTGCCATAATTAAATAAAATAACACGACAAGGAATGTTAACATGTCTTAACAATCACTCAAGCGTTGGCCCAGAAAGTGTGCACGCTCACTGGGATTTACGAGAAAACCGAGGAGTGGAAGGAGAGAGTGAAATGCCAATCAACCAACTTGGAGCTGGAGGAGATTCAGATGCCATTTATGGTTCGTTACGCCAAATTCTCACAAATCCCTATTCATTCTCGTTTCAATTAATTTAATTATGGTGAAGTGCAACTGCAACTACAGTTTTTTTACGCTACTTACATATTATTATACTATTTCCAGTTCTTTTGTGTTATCTAAAATAAAAATTTTATTACAATCTGGTGTGTGTGTTATATGAGACAATGGATCAGAAGACTCAGGCCTAAGGCTTGGCCAATTAGGAAGTTATAATGTCAGCAAAGAAAATAATCTAAAGAACGAACGTTTAGTAATGAGTTAATCCAATATTAATTATTTGACCCACGAAAAGGATATATTTTCTAATATCAAGCACTTGGGACCTGTCAAAATCTGATAAGCATAAGCTTTGTAATGAATTAAGTTGCTTGTTCCAACAACGAATACATGTCTCTATATAAAGTTTATAGACCCATATAACATCTTTATGGTCAACGAATATATATATATATGTGTGTATGGATAGCTTTCTTTTCTCCAAAAATACTTAACTAGGAGAGTGCTATGCATGAAAAGAGTGGAAATTATTCTAAATTATGAGACAACAATTTGAGGGCAGCATATTGTCAGTTTAGTATTGTACCATTGGCCTTTTCTTTTCTTTTTCATTTTTCTTCTTTTCTCTCGGCATTGACCTAAACAAGTCAGAAACGAGAAATGATGAATGAATATGTTATACTTCTACAAGGTAACTCTTCCGAGCTTTAGTTAGGGTTAGTCACCGACCGAGCACTACTCCTCAGCAGAGGAAAATGAGGTTTTGTTTAAAATCGACTTGTTTAGCAAACCCAATTAGTTTATGAAACTTTGTCTGCGCAGGAATCTCACATAGTGCGCTCTGTTTTTGCAAGATTCGATTATTTGCATAGAACCTCAATTTGCGAAGACAACGTTCGATTGAAAATTAATTTCCGCTAAAGTTTTTAGTTGTAGAGCAATATGGACGTTGGTGATGTTTCTGAAGGTAGACTGAGCCGGCAGCAGTTCCTATACAGTTGTACAAATTCAGTACTTGATTATCTAGGATCTTTATATTCTCAAATAGCAGTATAAACAATTTGAGTGGGTTGACCAAAAACATGTTGGAAACAAAGTAGGGAAGGGGTTTTTCTCTGGGACATGAAAGACCTCAGGTCATGACCATTCCAAAAAATATATTCTAAAAATTGTTATTTTATTCAAAAGTTTGGAACTATAAAAATACTTCAAATTAGTCTTCTAATTATTTATATAAAATTTACTGCCAAAATTAGATTAAGACAGCTATATAAACTAGTATTATTTTAATAATCAATCATATAACTATTGTTTTAAGATAATTTATTAGAGAGTCATTTTATATTCTTAGTACCAAAAAAGTTGAAATAAATAAAACTACGGGAGAGATATATATACCCTCTATTTATAATAATACGCATAAAAAGTGGAGGGTCAGGATGGACATTTTTCTCTATTAATTTAATTTTGTTGCCAGCTTCTTAACTAGATTTTTGTTTTGGTGTCCATTCAGAGGATATATCACAGTAACTGATATAGACAATGAAAAATATCTACTTTACTTGATTAAATTATAAGTATCGTCCATCTCATGACCAAAATCCACGATTCACGCATAAGGTGAGAAATGGAAAACTTTTGTAGTCCACCTAAACCTTAACTCCTATTTTGCCATACAAATCATCCATTCCATTCCATTCCTCTCCCCTTGTGAGAGAAAATGTCACTTCTACAACTTTTCACCTTGCCCGTTAAATTTCTTCAACTCCAAGTATTTGTTAAAAATCTTTCAACTTGCACCATTCAAGTGGCGACATGCAATTGGCTCCCAAAGAAAGGAAAGTGCCTGCCATAATAAGCCTCGTTAGCTTGTGGTGGGGGAACATGACGACTGTAGTGGCTCTACCCCTTGGTTTTTTTTTTTTTTTAAAATGAAAACTTCAAGTTCACTACATCACTTACCATGCACGTAAAGGCATAGTGATACTTGTCCCAGGACTAGGAGGCAAAAAGCAAGACACTTGTTGCTTACACGGCCAAATAAGCAGTGAGACCGACCGTGAATCTGACCCAAATTCCTGGAAAACCCTCCTTCTTTTTCACTGCTAGGACACTTTTCAGAGGATGTTTCTGTCATTTGAAGAATGAAGTAACAGCCATGACTGAGAAAGCTAGGTAGATTTCTTACTGTAAATGGTGGCAGAGGGACAAACGTTGAATTATAGTCACGGAACAGGCACGAGATAGCGTGTTGATTTCAACTCTCTCTGGCCCTGGGGGGTTTCAAAACCTGCAAAAGAAAGCAAGATTCACATGATGCATTAGACCGGTCAAACCCTTGTCAATAGGTTCGATACTTGTCACTGTGTTTTTACTTTTTAGAGCAGATGGTCACGTGCAATCGAGTGTATCACGTGGAGCCACTTATACCGCCAAGATTAACCCTAATTTAAGATATAAATTTACTCTAAACTTCTAATGAATTAATGATTCATATTTTTATGTTTATAGATAAAACTCTTAATATTAATAACTCCTTTTAAGACACATCCTGAAAACGACCTCAAAAAGTTAATAATTTATCTATGGAAACATTAAAGATTTATCCTTAACTTTTGCCTAATTTGAATGGAAGATCAACCTTCTTCACAAAAATGATGAGAGGTTCTGAATTCTGATGGTCAGTTGGCAAGCAACCTCCATTGTCCATTTTTCTAGTCTGGGTAAGGATGGGATTCCATTTCCAGGTACCAAGCTCCATTGGAAAGTCTGGCCATATTTGGCCCGACTAGTCGCTGTCACTATAGCATGAAGGGAAAGAAAAGAACATGTTCATTGTATGAACTTACTCTTAACCGCCGTTGATCGTCTTCGAATTAGTGTTTAATTTTAGCTGAACGGTCCAAAATGGTATACACGACTGTTTCTGTTTATTAACTTTTATCCACGTTATTTACCAAGTGGGCGCTTAATAAGAATTTGTAAAAATTAATAGAATTTATTCACAAATTAATAAGGATAAAACGCTATAATATACTTAGCTTTGACAATACTCAACCGGCCGGGGTATTGCGTCACGTGACCATCTTATAATCATCAGTCACGAGGAGTCTCATGAATGGAAAATGCGTTAAGCAACATCCTCTGAATTGTCCCCTGAAATTCTCTGTTCACTGAGATTTGTATACTTAATTATACATAGTAAGCAGATCTTTGAAACTTGTTTTAAGTTAAAATCCCTTTCAAGAACCGACAAATTAGTATTTATTAAGATGTGGATCGACATAATCTTACGTTAGGAAGAGTTTGATAAAATTCTACGTTAATCATTTAATTTTCTCCTCCTCGACTCACTGTCAAACCGCAGATCTCCAATTACTTAAATTACACTGTGCTTGCTTTGATGTTTACTTTGCTTTAGAAATCAACTGCTCTTTCCCAACATTGTAATTCACTTAAGCGTTGGGATACTTGCATCGTTATTGAAATGGCTTTTGGTTTGCTTCTTTTTTTTTTTTTTTTGAGTACATGGTACACATGCATATGCATAACCACTACCCTTGAGGTTTGCACCTAACTCCCCACCTTTGCAAGTTATTACAATAATGGTTGTTTTAATTATCAAATGATGTATAAAAACAAAGGGAAATTGCCTTAGCATTATTTGTACCATGAAATGTCACAAAACAGTTTTCCATATTGGACATACAGCTTCGTTCATTGCCTGGCTCAATAAGGTGCTTTAGTTGGCTATAATGTACGGGACAATGGCCTCATTGAGATGAAAACGACAAGTGCTACGATCTTTGATCATGTGGTGTAAATTCCGCCATGTATTCGTATCTACTTGGCAAGTTTTTATCCTTGTCAATTTTAAATAAGGTTGTGAGTTTTTCATTCATTTGTTAATCTTCATATACAAATTTTACAAGAAAATCATAGATAAAGCAAAATTTTAAATATATAAGGTGACTCACAAGAGGACAATACTGATTCGAGTTGGTCACAACTTTCCAATTAGCCTTTGCTACTTGATGATTCTATATATTTAATCTGAGCCAAAGCAACTTGTGCCCCAAGTAGATCACAATCTACAATGATGTCAAGTATATATTTACATCGACACAAGAATATCCCTTCTAGTCTGAAGCAATTTCAATCCTCAAAAAAATAGTGAAGTGCTCTTAAATCTTTTGTGTGAAAAAATCGACATAAATAATCTTTAGACTCAGCCGCCGCAACATAATCAACTTTTATATTTATTAGATCATCAACATACTCTAATATACAGATTCGGACTCCATTTTGAAAATATGTGAATAATGAGTAATCGAAATAAGATTGACAAAATTCATATTGCTGTAGAGCATTAGTAAATTTAGAAAACCAACCAGGGGCCTATCACAACCCATAAAGACACTTATTTGATTTACACGCTCGTCCTTCCCACAATGCGAACAACTCCTAGTCTTCTCCTTGTACATGCTGCCGTTGCACGTGGTCCAGAATTGGCTTGAATAGCGAGTCCAACTACCTCAGTTCTTTCCTCGCTACTTTGTACTATATTTCAATGTCGTTCTTGTACCACCATCGCATAGACTCGATTCAGATTAGGCAAGGGTTCTATAGCTAGAATGTCCAACCTTATCGTTCCAAAGGTCGTATCATCAAGAACTGATGGACCTATGCTTCCTCACATTGCTTTGCGAGTTTGCTAGCAATGTCAGAGGTGCACTTCCCACAACGGCATGCCGAAATTGGTTCATAATTTATAATATATCCTTTATGAATTTCAACTGCCTGTAATATGTCGTCACCGATTGCCCACGCTGCTTGCACTCCGTTAGATCACTCTTCAATCGTTGAACACATGGACCATTTCCGATCGAGAATCGCTGTTTGATTTCCTCCAGTAGTTCTTTCACAAACTCCATATAAGTCAAAATAGATCGTAGACTTGGTTCACTGGTATTAAAGATCCAAGCCATCAACATAGAGTTCAACATCCACCAATCATCAACCTTAGCCTTAGGTGAGTCATCATCGGGTTTAGACAATGTTCACCCATAAACCTCAGTGTCCGCTCCCCTATGAGTGCATTCGGCATAGAACGAGCCAATTGGTCATAATTGTCACCTTTCAATTGTATAGTGCTAGTCACTGCTCTAGGATTATCAGATGGGTGAAGGTAGTACGACGATGTCACCAACATCTCCTTTCTGTTGTCTTATCTTGTGTTTTTTCTTTGATCGTTTTTGTCATCTCCAACCATAGAGTATACCATTCAATTAATTATCGTGGTTTAGGTTAAAGGTTTTGATTGACTCTAATATCTTGTCAATTTTAGAAGTTTTTCATTCTCTTGTTAATCTTTATACATAAGTTGTACAACAAAGACTTAAAACAAGGAAAAATCTCAGAATCAATAAATATAAAAATAATTTACATTTATATCCTAATAATCGTTTTTCTGTATAATATTTACCAATCTATTAATTTATAAAATTTGAAAAAGATTAAAAAAACTCATTTATTTTTCTCAATTCGAATTTATAAAATTTTCATTTCAAATTAAATTTAAAATTATAAATTATTATGATTGCAAATGATTATAAAAATATAATTAAAATTATGCTAAAAATAATAAAATATTATAGCTGTAATTATAATTGTAAATCGTATTTCAAATATATTTTTGGGTCGTGAATGTAATTTAAAATTTATGTTCCGGATTTATATAATCTATTTTACAACGTACAACTACTAACTACTTGTCCGCTACTACCAAGTACCAACGCTACTCGAGTAACTGACGTTACGGTACGGTTTCTGCAATAATGGTTCGGTATCGTTTTGCCTTGCGTGGCTAAGGAAGGAGGTGCCACCACACAGTGGAACGGAAACGGTGGCTTAGCCATGTGTCGGATGGAGAAAAGAGCCGTGCACCACTCGGAGGGAACAACTGAGCTGTCCCTGAACGTTCCAACAAAGGGTGGGTCCTCCATAACAGCCACCTTTGACAGATTCTGTCCTAATTTTAGCAAAGAGGTTATACTCAACCCACTTGATTTACTTGGAAGCTCACTCAATTCAGGATACATTTGTATAGACAAAAACAATTCAGCCTTGGAAAACTATTACCTGGCTCTTAAAAATAATAAGAATAGCCAAAATGCTAGCAATTTAGTAAAAAAGATATATTTTATATAGGCAAGACATTCATACACTTGAGCATAAAAATAAGCATGGTGTTGTGGAAAAAGCTTGGTTTTGCATATGTGGCTATATGACAGGAAACCGTGCCGATATCGGACACCTGTGGAAGTGGAGGACCCACGTGGGTTTTACTCCAAAGATGTACACCAACCACCATGCTGTACTCAAAATTAAATCACCGAATTATAAAAGAAATACCAAGCCCGACCACGTGGATGAGTGCTTACTTTTCATCGTCTCTTCCCATTCCCTAACCCCCCCATTTCAAGATACCGGAAGACAAAGTCATCATGTGTTCGTAGAGTGTCCTCCGCTTGCATGTAACTAAATAACGTGTCATCTAATTCAGATTTGATTTGTCTCGTCTTCCTTGTTTCTCAAACCTACTCTGATGAATGGTAAAAGTCAAGGTCTCCTCCATTTTCACTTATTTCACTAATATAATTAGGTAAATGGTAAAAGTCAAGGTCTCCTGTATTTTCACTTATTTAAAAAATACATCACTATTATAATCTGTTTAAAATCTATAAATTATTTTAATAATTATTAATGTGTAATTAATTGTTATTTGACTTCATCTTTATTAACTAAAACAATCTGATAGAAACTTAATAATATATTAAAAAAATAAATAAGATAAACCAAAAAAGCATATTTGCCTTTTCTCTATCACAAAAAGGAGATGCCTATTTCTCCTTTTTCCGTGTCGTGGAGAAGGTATCACTGTGTCGGAGGATACCAAATCCAAGTTACATCTTTGTTATCTTCCCGAATAAGCATATCTTAAGGCAGGTCACGGTAGCCCACCACTTGTTTGTCTTTGTGAAAAAGCCTAATTTAAAAGGAAGTTGCATGTCCTAACATATCAAACAGAAATGTTACAGTCGGGGTGTCCAAATGCGTTTCATCTTTGTCCATTGATCGCTTGAGAGGAATCGCACGTCTTATTAAATTATTGATGTAACTCAATTTCACTTTCAGTGTAATAATACAAAATACATGATTTGTCAAATGTTTAATATTCAACCGCCTCATAGTGTCTATTACAATAACTTGATATAAATTAAAAATATTTAATACTGCAATATGTTATTTTTAAAAAAGAATAAAAGACGGTATCTTTTATCTTGATTTTAATTATAATATCATCTCAAAATTCATAAGTATGTTACGTATAATATTAAGTTTATTAGAAAATCCAATATCAAATCTATGTTTATCAAACCTAGTAGATACAAAAGTCACCATCAAGGGAAAAAAGATCTAGCTATGTGAGTGTGACCATAAGCGCTTCACACCACTTCCTGATGAGATGGACATGTAAGGTAGAGCAATCAGCTTGGGCTCAAGATTAAAGAGACTAAATTTGGAAAGAAAATGGAACAAGGAGATTTGGCGCCTTATTAGCTCTTTCAATGTCTTCCATTCCTTTCTTGTGGTAGAAAGACGCAACATTAATTTCTTTAGGTCCACTCATTGACGTGACTTCCGTAGATAAGGAAACCTTTGAAAATTCAGCCCTTATGATTATTACCATGTTATGAATAGCAAGATGATTATTACCATGTATGAATAGCAAAGCAAACGACCTTCTTTTATATTTCAAGTCATCAAATATTAAGTAGAGCGCTTGACCACGAAATGGACCTTAAGCCAGCTGCCATACGCTCAACTGCTATTATGTGAAGGAAAGGACAGTATCTTATATATATCTACCGCTGAAAACGAAATATGATAACGGTGAGTTACTTCCTGCCCCAAAAGACAAAAAGTCTAAGCTAATACATACGATAGTAATAAGCCCTGTTCACAATCACTTGTTCATTATAATATCGCGGATTCGATATAATTCGTCATCTCAAACTTTTTACTTACATAACAAATTTTCCTACTCACATTTGTATTTTTTTAAATAATTACGCTACCATTGAACGAAATGGCTATATTAATATACTCGGGTAATTCTGAGTTCCTTTTATTATTATATGTAAGAAGTAAATTTAAAATTTATGAAATCTTGAATAAATTAAAAATAAGAATCGAAATAGCTTTTTTTGATGGAGTGAAATTTGTTATAACTTGTGAGGACTGGTTCAGGTGACGGTGACGGAGGAAATGTGAATAATTGAGAAATTATCTAACCGCAATCGATCGCATCAAGTCACAAGAGATTAGATCGAAATGGAGGCAGAGATCTTACTTTAAATGTATAATATTAAAAGCGAGGAAGAAAAAGAAGGAACATAATTGTAGTACGTCTTTGACTGCCTCGAGAAATCACACGTTGAATGAGAAGCGCTCAACTCCCCTCCTTTCAAGTAAAGGAACCCAACCAACTACCACGACTTGAGATGTACATATATAGGTTACGTTTATCGCAAAACACATATCCGTTGGAAAAAAATAATATTAGCCCAAATCAATAATTGCAAGTGTCAAATCATATTATTGGCTTGTGTTGCCGCCCATTAACAAAGTGATTTATTTTTAATCTCACTTTAATTCATCCTAGTGCACTCCCCATCTCTTTCCCACTTTTGGTGGTTGGCCGTGAACCATGAATATGTAAACGCTTAATCAAGATATTCTTCAGACGCTGTTAAAAGGGGATAGTTGATTATTTTCTATACTAAACCAATTCAAGAACCGTTAATCAAGATATTCTTCAGACGCTGTTAAAAGGGAATATTTTTTATACTAAACCAATTCAAGAACTTAATGCTATGCCTATCCTTTTTAGTAAGTTTTGCAATCCAATATATTATGTGAATAATATCTTCATAGCTTCTCAATGTTACCTAAGGACCACCCTAGCTTCTTGTAGCAAGAAACCGTTGGCAGGTATGTTCATGTTCTCTTTCCCCAAGGTCTGGTCATTAATGCTTCAACGTTCAGATATGTCCTGTCTCTTGTACGATGATTTTGTTTTCTTTGGTATGCAATATAATGTGTTTTTCAGTTAATTAACATGATAGATTTGCAGGTTATATAGTGTTTTTTTTTTGGCTGTTTATCAAAATTTTAAGTACTTTCAAAATGTTCAGACCTTCTATAGAGATTTTTTTTTGTATAGTTAATTTAAACTTTTGGTACATGTTAATTGTTGAGTTGGAGATTTAAGTCAATGCAGCTTGCACCTGGAAAAAGAAAGAGAAATAATGTTAGCTAAAAAATGTATGAAGCTTCACGCTTAACGATTTTGTAAAAAATATATAATTCGAGTTTGTTGCGAATGTGGCCATCGTTTCCTGTTTTACAGGTTTTTTCTCGTAAAGATAATAGAGATAAATCTTTCTATAACAGGAGACAAGGTGGTCAGAAGATTAGTACAATTCAGCAGATGTTGCAGGAAGGGGACATACCGTTGGCTGTTGTGGTAGGAGGAATACTAGCAATCATGGTAATCGTTGCCTTTGTGTGGCTGTGTTTTGAGATATCCTGGAAGAAGAAAGGAAAGGAAGAACTCTTTCCCAGAGAGGAAGAAGCAGAGTAGAGATAAAGATGAAGACAATAGAAGGCAAGAGGCATTGCACTGGAGTCCACGTTTTGGTTAAGCTATAAGAATTATTAGTAGCATCTACAAAAGTAAGAATTATGTCAATTTTATATACAACATAATTTAGAAGGTTATTATTTAAGGCATTTATATATGATTATGTAATATAAATCTGATGATGCACTTCTGATCCCCAAAAATCCATAATTCTGTGAGCATTTTTTGTAAGATTTAATAAGGTAAATGTTAGGTTAAATTGTGATGGAAACTTTAAATGTTAGGTTAAATTGTGATGCAACAAAAGTTTCCAACGATCGTTGCGTGCATCACCCGCACACATGTTTTCAATTTCAACACATACAGTGATCCTCTAAAGATCATAAAATAAGCTTCCGCGAAGGATTCCACGATCGCAAACCCTGTAATTGGTCAGGTAAGGAAGAACAGAACAGGAGTGAACACTGAAGCTGTACCAGCTTCACAAGAAATCTAGCAAACTTTGGCACAAAAGAAAGATTTATCGTCGGCTACGTTGATTGCGGGGGCCAGTGGCGTTAGCTTTTGGAAGATTTGGAACAAGACAAAGAACAGTGTCCCCTATGGTTAGGGACCCACCCACCCTTCACATTAGCAGGTCCTAAATTTGCTGAAGGAACTCCATGGGGACAGCTGGGTCCCTACTTGCAGTACATGAGTGGTCTACATCACTCCTTGAGATCCACGTCATCCTCCCGACTTATCCATATTTATTCTGTTCTCACCCATAGTCCGTGTCACCGTACTCTTTAAGAAATTAACTTTTATGCTTATTTAATAATAATACTTGTTTAAAAACCAATAATTATATGAAAAAATAAAATAGAATTAAACTATGTTTTGTCCTACTATAAATATCGAAAAACACGAATCCTCCCTCTAGAAGCACTACAGTTTTCCCATAAAATTGAAAATTCCACAGCAGTCCTGTAGTTTACGTTCATGAGTGGTTCACCGAACTTACTGGAGACGACGTAACTTTGGGAAGTTTTACAATAGATGAAAAGGAAGAGGGTGACAAGTTTCTATCAGACAAGGTGGGTGAACATTACATGGGTATCCTTTCCTTGCTTTTATAAAAGGCAACCATGTCGAATTTTTATTATTTCTTTCATGTAACAAAAGCGAGGAGCTAAGGTTTTTTTTATTATCACCCACGACGTCACTGTTTGATGGGACCGGGAATTATTAAATTTTTCGGCGACGTGACTCACCAGGCCGACGTTTTTACGTTCCTTACGCGACCTGAGCCAAATGATAGCTTCTGTCAAACAAGGGATCATTGTAGTTATATTTAACAAGCTAAACAACTCCCGGATGAATTGACCATATCGTAACTTTTTTTTTTTTAAAAGGAAAACTGCGATCTGGATTGTCGTCTTAACAAGTGTTCACTCATAATCTTAATTAACGATCAACCGCTGACAATTCAGTCCCAATCACGATAGCATAACCGCAGAAAATCCAAAGCAGATATTCAGTCACAAAAAATTTGATTTGATTTGAAAAAGGTCATTGTAATAAAAATAACTTAGACCTTAATAACTAAAATGAAAAAGTTCATCTTCATTTTAGTTAATTTAAAATTTGTATTAAAAAGAGAAAAATGTATATATAAAACTATTTTAATTATTGTTTGACAGATTAATACGTTTTTGACAAACATTAGCAACTCTTTATTTCTATTTCTAATTTTAGCTTACTACTTTTATCATCAAATTTAGTAACAAAACTATTTGTTTGTGCTTGTAGTTTTAATTTTTTCCGATTTTCAAAATTTATAAAAATACATCTATTTTTTCATAATTTGATTTATTATTAACTGAATATATATTTTTAATTGTTTAAAATGTTATTTATTAATAAAAATTATGAGTAATTTAACTTAAAATTCTAAATAATTATAATTTATTCATTTTTTGTAACTAGATTAAATAAAGTAATTTGTTAATTATAATTAACAATAAAAAATATCATTAAAATATCTAAATTTTAAATAATTTTTGATTTAATAATTAAAATATATTTTAAATAAA
>JAOSBK010000008.1:39945641-39965140 GCA_027568895.1 Erythroxylum shatona | reverse complement strand
AATCATTGAAATTTTCATATACTAATTTATCTTGCCACTTGAAAGTTTTCCTAATATAAATATGCATTTTAAATACCAATAATTCTCTAATGGAATCATTTAATTCCAATTCACTAACCATTATCCACTTGACCGAAAACATTCAAATCATATATCTTTCATATTCTAATCATAGAAAAATTGTAACTCCTATCACACATGTACTTTCATAAACATGTATTATTTCAACTAGGGTACATTTTGAGGTCTTGCGTTATGAAAGTTAGAGAATGAAAGTATTTCGTTCCTTTTTAGTGTCAATACTTAAAATTACTTTTGGAACAAGTGTAAATGAGATGTAACTCTTATTCTCCAATTACATACTAGGGAATTATAATAGAATAAGCTAGAAAAATCAAATATAACCCAAAAAAGGACCTGGAAGTATCTAGGCTAGCCTTTTTTGTTTTATATGCTTGATTTACTA
The DNA here is from genome assembly GCA_027568895.1 of Erythroxylum shatona. NCBI lineage: Eukaryota > Viridiplantae > Streptophyta > Magnoliopsida > Malpighiales > Erythroxylaceae > Erythroxylum > Erythroxylum shatona. The sequence continues at coordinate 39,964,674 of JAOSBK010000008.1, read as the reverse complement.
GGAAAGAAATGGTAAGATATTTGGTTATAAACCATCAAATTCTGTAACTTTCTACTTATAAGTCTAAACTAGATAGAGTAAGGAAGCATTACTATATGGTAAAGCTTGAGAAAAAGCTAGCGGTGGGATGAAATATAAATGGAAACTACTAAAGGGACTCTAAGACTTAACTGAAGAACTTGGTGAAGACTGATGCATTAATTCATCTTATTCAAAACTAAATTGAACATTATATATACAACTTTATGTTAACTGGTTGGAGCTTACAAATTCTATACTTTGTTATAATTTAGATGTGATTCATAAGATTTATAAATAAAGATTTTAGATTTGTGCATTATGCCATTTGTATTAGAGCTAGGCTAGTACAAGATTAGATCCTTAGAATTTTTTTCATGGCTACTCCTTACTAAAATGTCTATTTCTATTTAGCACTCTTTTGTGTAGGCTTAAATAGTTAAAGAGCCTTAGAAATGGCTTTAAGAAGAGATTGAACATTTTCTTGTTTCCTTTCTAAAGGTCAACTTAATCAATTTTATTCAACTTCTCAAAAAATAAAGAGATGTATTTTATAGAATTTAGAATAAAGAAAAAAAACTAAACCTAACAACTAACAATAGTCAAGGAAGTAAATGATAAGACAATTAACCAAAAGACAATGAAATCACCTAACAACTGACAATAGTCAAGGAAGTAAATGATAAGACGATTAATCAAAAGACAATGAAATCAAAAAGTTGTGTCATAGTAGTTCCCCTAGCAACACTTAGGGCTAATTCTAACTAAAAGCAGGAGGGGCCCTCGTGTAATATCCCATCTCTTAGATTGTTGAAGGCTTTAAAGTGTTAGACTACTGAGTCACATAAGTGGCATCATATAGAATGAATTTAGTACATTTGTGACATGATTTTATGATTGTCTTCATATGCATAAATTTAGCAGATACACATGAATTGTTATTTAGATAAATTGCACTCAATTGACATATTTCAGGGTATGAAACTAAAATGAATGTGACATGAATATACATTTCTAATGTTTTGTACTTTGGTTTACCAATGATAAGAATTGATGGATTATAATTGGTAACCTGGAATAAATTGTTATAATTGGAAAATTGATGAATTAAAGTGTACATTTAGTCTAGGAAAAATGTCAAATGGCAAGACAAGTTGATACATAAAAAGTTAGGATGACTAAGCCTGTGCATAAGTGACATTTGGCATAACTAAATGAGTGACATTTGACATAGGAAATTAAGTGACAAATGGCATAAATAATTAAGTCAAAATGGCCTAACATATTGGTGACAATTGTTAATTATATATGGGACAAATGGGATGCATGCATGGAGTGACAGCATGTCATAATGCTAGTCAAAATAAAATATCTAAACTACTACTATAACAGTGGTAAGTCTAAGTCAATCCCACAAAGAGTGCGTACAAAATTTATGAAATGAAATTAATTAATGTTTAGGTTTAGAGGGCTTTGGATTTTGGAATAAGAAAATAAAATGAAACTAGACTAACAAAAACAAATCAAAGAAAACATGCAAAAAAATGATAAAAGTGGGGAATTCGATAGGGACCTGATTCTTTGGTTAGATATCAGTCTATACCGTAATTAAGTATATTTCTTTGATTTGTTATTGTTAAACATCTCCTAGCAACTATTAATAGTAGGGTAATTATTAACCCGAGATTTTTTTAGGTTTTGTTTAATCAAAATACGATCTTTAATTAAACCTAGCCACCGAATAACATAGGATATGATCTCTAGATTTAATTAGGCAGTAGCATTACAAATTAGAAAAACTTATTAATCAAGGCAACAATCACATATGATGTGTTATTTACCCTACGTCATGTTATCCCTAATGATTATGAATCATTAGTTGCTACATATAATTTTCAACATAACAATTATGGATTATATTGAAATTCTAGCAGTAATTTTGCAATTAAATGATTCAATGAATGCATTAAAATCATCTGTTCACAATACCCAATGGACAAAAATAACCAAACAATAACGAAAATCTTATTATCCATACACAATACTCAAATCAATTAACATAGGATAACACAATTAATTTCTAATGAGAGAAAGAAACAACAAATCAATAGAAAAATAATGAACATAGGTCGTCGGTGTTAATGTCACCTCCAAACTGACATCGGGATATGACCCTTCCATGAGTCTCCCCCAAAAAAATTCTTCAGTGCCCATTGATAACTTTACGGAAGACCTTTTGCTTTCTTAACTACCCTCCCTCTCTTCTTATTCTCACTAATGTCTCTTTTTCTTCACTACTCATCGATGGGACAAATTAACTTTTTGGACTAAGGCACTATTCATGCCTCACCCTCTCTCTCACAGACTCTCTTTTACCGCACCTTACTGTTCTTCCCCTGCTATAGCTTGATGTGACAAATTAGTATTTGGTCTATATCACTATTCACTTAAAAACCTCCGTAGAAACCTTGCCTCCCTATCTTGTATTGAAAGTTGCGTTTAACGCAGTTGTCTGCCTAAAATTCAAACGTTGTCTACGTGAAACACATACGTTTTGCTCTAACCTCCAGTTACTGCACTGCATTTCATCTCCTACCTTGTCCTCTTGCACTGCGTTTTCTTCATCTTGCATTGTCTTTTTATCTCTTTTTCCAACTGTCCATCTTCATTCACTGTTCTTTGCATTTTTTCTTCTTTTAATTTTCTTCTTGTCTTTTAATTTTCTTCTTCTTACTCCATAAAGACAAATAAAAATTAATCTTTAGAAAATGGCCAAAATATAGAGCTTTTGACTTACTTTAATTTTTTACTTCCAAATTGTACCTAAAATCATATATGAATTAAAGTGAGTATCTTAAGCATTTTCGTATAATGAATCTCTAAGAGTAAATGATTAAATATATCAATAATTAAACACGTATCAATTTCCCCCAAACTTATCTTTTGTCTACCCTTGGGCAAAACATCCAAATTAAACTCAAAAATTTGAAACATTTACTCAATTACTATATTTTCTAAGAATATATAATCATAAACAAAGATAAATGACTTTCAAAAATCCTAGCAAGAAGTCAACATTTCAAGCTTTTACTCGTAATCAATCAACATTCATCATCTTCAAAAACTGAGCAATCTAATGGTGGACTTGAAAAATGTGTTTAACTAAAATATATCCATCGGTACACTCAACACCATTCATGATCATGACAATCCACAACTTTGCATATCATTTCATTTGTCCGCCACTAATGTTCATATGTAAAATCATGAATCAAAGGACTTTTTAGGGCTGTAATATAAGCAAAGGTAAGGCGAGATGTATTTGGGTCAAGTAGTATGAAAGTCATTAAAGCTAGTGAAACAAATGCAACACTCAATATGACATCAAGTACATAAGTTCACACTTATACAAAACTAGGTACTGTCAGCTACGACGAATGCAACAATTATATTTCAAAACTCATTTCAGCTCTCACACATAAACCACATGAAACATATACCAATCTGAAGGAATCACTTATACAATATATGCCAACAATATATTGAAACCACCATAGTGAACCTTCCAAGCCAACATCCAACTCATATTCAACATACTCAAATAACACATTCATTATAACTCTAGGATGGTGCAATAATCATGAATAACCTTGCAAACTCATATGCACTTCCTCCTTGATAAATTTATTTAAACAAAAATTTTTCATTTTTTTAAATTTCTTTCTTTTTAATTTTCTTTTCTTGTGCTTTTCTCTTTTCTCTATTGTTTCTTTCCCTTTGTTTCTTTTTTTTTACATTAAAAGAAACTACATTAACATGGAAATTTCAATGATAAGATATAAAACAGCATCCCAATATTATAACCAACCCTCACATATGTACATCCCCATACTTATAATTTTGTACATCCACAAACTCAACAATTATAAATGCTCCACTAGCTTTATGGCTTGGGTAGGACATTTTGGTTAAGTTTAAAAGCATAAATGTAGGACATTTTTGGTTAAGTTTAAAAGCATAAATGTGGTTTATATAAAACAAGAAAGGTATAAAGCTCAAAAGGGATTAACAAGGGAAAAACCATGTCAATAGGGTAGGTTATTTGGCTAATATAGCTTATGAAACAAAAAATGCCTAACCATTTTCATGTTGATGCATGTGATAAAAATGTGGTCTTGAATAGAAATTAAAAGAAAAATTAGGATGCACATGTGATGAAGGTCACACACTATCAAAAGACAATGAGACTGATATGAATGTGTCAGTTAAATAAGGCTTAAAATCTCACGAGTTTTGTCTACCATTAGTCACTGCTCTTCTAAAGATAACATATATCGACCAATCACAAGAGTAAAAATACATACTAGAATTGCTATGAAATTCTCTGGTCAATCCACACTCTAATCATAACTATATGATCCTAGAAGCAATAAAAAATGAGAAAATGTTTGTTTCATTTTATTGAAAACTTAAAAACAAGTAAAACAAACAAATTCAAAAACATACATGCAGATAAAAAGTTATGCGAAAATGTAAAGAAAAAGAAATTTACTTTCCTTGGGTTTCTTCCTAAAAAGAGCCTTTTTTAAAGGTCGCTGGCTCGACTCCTTCTTCTCACGTGACAAAATTATGATCTTTAGGTATTACAGTTAGCACCACTTCCATGCGAGGTAGTTCTAGATAGGGCCTTATTTGATCATCATCCTCATTCAACGTCTTTCCTATCCTCAGATTCTCAATCCCGACTGAGTCCATAAACTCTAAAAATATTTCAACCGTCTCTTCACCTTTTTCTTCATCATTTAATTCCTTCGCTATGTTATGTAAAGGTAAAGAGTTAGTCTCATAAATAATCATGGACTCAGTACTTACCTTCGAGCTAAAAGATGTGTCCATTTCGGCTTTGAACTCCTTCTCAACTTCTTCAACACAAGCAATTCGTTGAGAGTTGACCTTAAAATTCTCAAACTCTTCATCATTTTGTAAAGTTTCTGAACAAATGTTTATTGGGTACACCTCGGGTTGATACAACTGCTCCTTTTCTCTTTGAAGTTCTAAATGACTGATATCTCCCCATCGAGGCAATGCATCTTGCTAGAATTGTAGAGCATCTTGTCAGATTTGCTGTACACCTTGCTAAAATAGCTGTTACATATTCTATTGAAATTGCTGCATAACCTGTTGAATTTGAAGATTGTTAGCAGCTATAATATTAAGCATTTCTTCTAGAGATGTACCTGAGTTTTGACAAAAAGCTTCTGGTCCACACGAGAATTATTGTTTGTCCTACAAACTATCATGGAAGTTATTCTGATGATTATCCCATCCATAACAAAAGTTAGGTTGATCAGTCCAAACATTGTTATAGGATTGAGAATATGAGTTATAAAAGAAATTACTTCCGTCCATATAAATTTTTTTCAAACATGAAACAAAAATGAAAATATCACAAAATAACTGAAAAGAAATCAATTACGAACAAATATATACAAAACACCAATTAAATCAAAAAACAAAAACACCGCACTTCTTGGCAATGGTGCCAAAATTGTCCACGTCTTGTAATGCTAGTCAAAATAAAATAACTAGACTACTACTATAGCAGTAGTGAGTCTAGGTCGATCCCACAGAGAGTGTATGCAAAGTTTATGAAATGAAATTAATTGGTATTTAGGTTTAGGGGGTTTTGGATTTTGGAATAAGAAAATAAAATGAAACTTGGCTAACAAAAAAATTAACAAAAACATGTAAAAAAATGACAAAAGTGGGGTAATTCAGTGGGGACCAAATTATTTAGTTCAATCTCAACCTACACCCTAATTAAGCATATTTCTTTAATTTGTTGTTCTTAAACCTCTCCTAGCAACTATTAATCGTGGGTTAATTATTAACCCGAGCTTTCCTTTAGGTTTTGTTTAATTGAGATATGATCATTAATTAAACCTAACCATCGAATAACCTAGGATACGATCTCTAGATTTAATTAGGTAGTAGCATTATGAATTAGAAAAACTGATTAATCAAGGCAGCAACCATATATGATGCATCATTTAACCTAGGTCATGTTATCCCTAATGATTACGAGTCATTAATCGCTACACAAGAACATATTAAAATCATCTGTTCACAATACCCAATAGATTCATACACAAATAACCGAACAATAATGAAAATTCGATTATCCATACACAATAACCAAATTAATTAATATAGGACAGGACAATCAATTTCTAACGACAGAAAGAAACAATAAATCAATAAAAAATACTTAACTCAGGTCGTCGGCATCAATGTCACCTCTAGGCATTGGGATATTACCCTTTCATAAGTCCCCCCCATAAAAATGCTTCAGCCCCTATTGATAACCTTACGGAAGACCCCTTGCTTTCTTATCTACACCTCCCTCTCTTCTTATTCACGCTAATGTCTCTTTCTCTTCACTATTCATTGATGGGAAAAATTAACTCTTTGGACCAAGGCACTATTCATGCCTCACCCCCTCTCTTGCAAACTCTCTTCTGCCGCCCCTCATTGTTCTTCCCCTACTGTAGCTTAATGAGATGAATAAGTATTTGGTCTATGTCCCTTTTCACTTAAAACCTCCACAGAGCCCTTGCCTCCCTCTCTTTTATTGAATGTTACGTTTAATGTAGTTATTTGCATTAAAAGCAGATGTCGAATGTGTTACGCAAGATGTCTACATGAAACACAAACATTTTGCTCTACCTCTAGCTGTTGCGTTGCGTTTCATCTCCTGCCTTGTCATCCTGCACTGTGTTTTCTTCATCTTTCACTGCTATTTTTGTCTCTTTTCTAGCTGTCCATCTTTATTCATTGTTCTTTCCATTTTTTTTCCTTCTTTTAAGTTTCTTCTTGTCTTTTAATTTTCTTCTTCTTACTCCATAAAGACAAGTAAAAATTATTCTTCAGAAAATAGCAAAAATTTAGAGCTTTCGACTTACTTTAATTTCTTTACTTCCAAATTGTACTTAAAATCATATATGAATTAAAGTGAGTATCTTAAGCATTTTTGTATCATTAATCATTAAGTGTAAATGATTAAATATATCAACTATTAAACACATATCATGGAGACAAGTGTTATTAGGAAATGGTGACATCTTGCACCTAATAGAATTAGGCTAAAGTAGCACATGTTTTTGCTGGAACATTCACCATTTTCTTCTTCTCTCACCACTAAAACTACTTCTATCTCCCATCCCCATGTTTTGTTTGAGCTTTGCTAAATTGTCATACTAAATATATGCTTTTATCCTTCACAAGATAGCTATAGAACCAAAATATTGTAGTTCTTGTTGTGGTCTTTGATCCTAGCCAAAAACCAATTTATTTATACCTTAAATTGGTGATGATTTTGCATGCACAGAGAGCTAAGTTAGCTGATCATTGAGATGGCAATTTGAACTAGATAAGTAAAAAAAGTGCTACTCTTTATAGCATGTCATAATAGGAAGCTTATGATGATGGAATTGGGATAGACTGTATATGATGTTGATGATAAATTGTGCTAGAAAATGATACTTAAACTTGGATACTTTTGTGCCTTTTTCTTAATACATAAAAATTGTAGGTTATAGGTTATTTTATGGACAAATTAGATTGAGATTTAAACTATAATGAAGGTGAATAGATGCTTAAGAAAGGTGCTAGTGAAGTGTCCTTGAAATGAGAAAGAAATAAGACTATATGTATGATAGTGAATGAACGTTTTTGTTTTGATTTTGATGCATGAAAGACCATAGTTTATGAGCTACCAATTGAATGATTTTGAGTTAGAATTGAAGATGAAATTGATAAGTAATTGACATATAACTAAGATATAATTGAGGTATAAGGAATGGATGGTTATGAAGGTGTTAAAATCTAGAAAATTTTTGAAAAAAATGGAGGGTGAACCTTAGGTTTTATGCAATTGTTGAAGCATATGAGGATAAGTCACTTTACTTTGGTGCATTTGGACTTGATTGAGGCTTTAAATGAACCTAGTTTGATGTGGGATTAATTGGTTAAGGGTTTGATAAGTTTAAGTTGTTAATATATGTTATAACTTAAGGAATGGATTGACTTGATATCAATGTATTTGCAATCTGGAAAATATAAGTTGCTAAAAGAATTAAGATGTTCTTATGAATGCAAATATGATTCAAAGGATATAAGTAATGTATATTAGGTATAAATGAATGAACAATGGAGAAAATGAAGTAATTGTGAGTGAGAATTGGATAATTATATGAATGTATATCATTGATGAACAAATTAAGATTACTTAAGGTATAAACCTAATTGCAAACAAGTTATATATAAGCTAAGATGTATGAATGATCAAGATCTGTGAATAAGGAAACGTACCTGGGAAAGTCAATTGAGCATGCATTGAACCATGATATATGTATATGTGAATGATTGAATAATCATGTGATTGACAAATTAATCAATTATGAACTGTAAGTGTATTGCAACAAGATAAAATGAACAAAGTGATCACCAACATCCAAACATTGCTGGATCGTCAAGATAATAGCATATCTAGAGCACAGTGGTAGTTAACCTAGATGTGTAAACTTAATTATATGTATTTCTGTATGATTTGTATGCTGAATATGAAATGTGTGAACAATTGAATATGAAATGTGTGAACAAATGAATGTGAATTGTCGGACTTAGATATGATGAATATGATACGTGTGATAGAAGCACACAGCAATGAAAGGTAATGAAACATGGCATATGTGAATTGATGGATTCCATCACATTGATATGCATGATTAGATAAAGAAGTTGTGACCAAAGTGACCAATGTGAAGAAGAGCTTTAAGCTCAATAATGTGCACAAAGAGCCATAGGCTTAGTTATTAATGAGCTCGGTATCCACAAAAGGTATTGAGCACAGTATCCTCAAGAATACGAGACAGTAAATAGGCGCTCAATCACAATAAAGAACAAAATAAAATAGAGTCATATGTGCATTTGCATATGTAAATTTACATGCATTACATCAATGATTGAGATGAATGATTGGTTTATTCTGAAATGATGATATGCAATGTTTGTATTCATGATATGCTTGTTGAAATATGATGTATATTATGACCTGGTATTCAATACTGAATGACGTGATACATCTATTGAATTGTGATTTGTAATTATCTTATGTTCTAACTTGAGTGAGCACATCAATGATGGTTCACTCACTAAATTTACAAACTCATCAAAATTGCAACATTGATTTTCAAGTTCAGAAAAGATCTAGCTAGTCTAGTTGAAGTAGCTTCTGCATTTGAACTTGGATCAGTGTCACGATCAGTTGTACCTGCAAATACCTTTAGTTATTGTGTATCAAGAATTGTATCTCTCAATTGTTGTACAATGTACTTGTGAAATTTGAAATGTAATGACATTTGTGACTCTATATGTTTGTGAATAAAAATGGAACAAAATGACTTTGGAAATGTTTGTAACATGTGTCATGCCTTAAGTGAGTTGATTTGATCATCTTAACATGTCATTCTCATAGAGTATGTTCTTGAATATCCTTTGGTATGTCGGTTATATGCTTTATAGGAGTGGTATGTTACATTGTGGTATCAGAACCCAAGTTTAGCATCTTACATGGGCATTTGTCATAGTATATGTCAAGTTACATACATCTCAAACATGTCATACATTGTCATTTTTTAGTAATGTTCAATTAGGCATGCAATGGCAATTGATCCCCATTCTTAGTTGCAATTAAATAAGTCACACGCATGAACATTCGTTAAGAGTTTGAACTGTTAGAAACAATGATAAGAATGATGATCTGTCAAAATGTGAGAAAATAGAAAATTGTAAATATTGTGATATAGGAGATACTTCATGATTCGATATGCTAGAAATTGATTCAATGTATTTGTCTTTATGGTTATATCATCGAATATGATATTAGTGTTGTGTTATGATTATATACCTTTGAATTGATGTGGAAGTAAATATATTTTCGTGGATTAGATGGAGAAAAAAATAGAGATGTAAGTAGAAGTGATGGGATTTAAAGTGTGCAGGCAAAACTGAAAGGAAATCAAAATTTCTATTACCTTAGGAGGTTAAACTTGGAATTGAAATGGTTGTTTAGATATCATGCTGAGAGTTTATGATTTAGTATAAGGTTATATCATTAGATCTTTTATCAGAATTTCATGATGATTACGTGACTTATATTTCTAAATTGATAGAGAACATGCTTAAGTAAGATGAAATAAATGATAGCGAAATATGTAGAAGTCCTCAAGGTTAAGTTGATCAATTATTGTGAGGACACATTTGATAATATGGTTACTTTGGCGAATGATGATACTAAGCACATATGTAGTACATGTTTGGATATGGTACAAGGAGTGTTCTATGACATATTGAATGCTCTTAAGACCTAGTCCCCATAGGTAAAATTATGAGATGAATCAGATGAATTTATGTTAATGTATTGAAATGGTGACTATTAAGGATAGGTAACTTTTGTATAGTCATAGAATACTTAAATGTTATCCAGAATCAATTGAGGTTACGGTATCATCTACTTAAGATTTTAATTAGTGACTTTTCAAAAAAAATCTCTAGATAAGATGCAATGATCTTGATGGTACATACCAAGGCATGAGAGTAAATGTACATGCCTATCGCTTCACCCAGCTTTCGTATATAAGACATTCTGATTATGTGAGATATGATAGTAATTGATCTTATTGAGATATTATAAATTGCTGAAAAGCAACAACAAACATAGTTGACTAATAAGGATTTTATGAATAGTATAGATAATTGAGGAAAGAAATTTTCTTTTTATGAGAACTTTCACTGAATTGTATCATATAGAACAAATGTTCCATTTTTAGGAATGAATAAATATTGAACATATCAGAAGTGAATATTGGAATCAAATAAGTATGAGACTCAGGCATAAGAAGATAAATATACTATAGAGAGTGCATGTTTTTGTCTGTAATAAAGAATCCAAATTATGTTATTGGATTCTTGAATTTGAGATGACACTATTGCTATTGCTAAAAAGACTTAGATCTATAATGCATATCATGTTAGTATGCTCAGGAGGTACAAGTTAAATTCAATGCATGTGTCATCAGCTCAGGAAATTAAGATTTGCAAATAATTTGACTTATGTGGAGAAAGTAGTAAAAATGATTAGATATTGAATTAAACAGTTGAAGAATATAAGGAATCGAGTAATTGGTGAAAACAGATGAGAAAAGAAGATAAGTAGAAGATTGAGAAAAAACATGAGACAACATTACTCCCATTTATTGAATCAGTTAGTTAAGAATTTCAAAGGTGAAATGTCTTAAAAAAGAGAAGAGTTGCAATATCCCATCTCTTAGATTGTTGAAGGATTTAAAGTGTTAGACTACTGAGTCACATAAGTGGCATCATATAGAATGAATTTAGTACATTTGTGACATGACTTTATGATTGTCTTCATATGCATAAATTTAGCATATACATATTAATTGTGATTTAGACAAATTGCACTTAATTGACATATTTCGGGGTATGAAACTAAATTGAATGTGACATGAATGTACATTTCTAATGTCTTGTACTTTAGTTTAACAATGATAAGAATTGATGGATTATAATTGTTAACCTAGAATAAAGTGTTATAATTGGAAAATTGATGAATTAAAGTGTACATTTAGACTAAGACAATTGTCAAGTGACAAGATAAGTTGATACAAGGAAAGTTAGGATGACTAGGCCTATGAATAAGTGACATTTGACATAGATAAATGAGTGACATTTGGCATAGGAAATTAAGTGACAAATGGCAGCAATAATTAAGTGAAAAATGTACTAAGATATTGGTGACAATTGGCAGCTTATATATGGGACAAATGGGATGCATGCATAGAGACAAGTGTTATTAAGAAATGGTGGCAACTTATACCTAATTGAATTACGCTAAGGTAGCACATGTTTCTACTGGAACATTCACCATTTTCTTCTTCTCACACCACAAAAACCTGCTTCTATCTCCCATCCCTGTGTTTTGCTTGAGCTTTGCTAAATTGCCATACCAAATACTTGCTTTTATCCTTCACAAGATAGCATAGAACCACAATATTGTAGTTCTTGTTGTGGTCTTTAATCCTAGACAAAAACCAATATATTTCTACCTTGACTTGGTAATGATTTATGCAAGAATGGAGAGCTAAGTTAGCCTGATCATTGAGATAGAAATTTGAGCTAGACAAGTAAGTAAAGTTCTGCTTTTTATGGGATATTATAATAGGAAGTTTATGATGATTGAATTGGGATAGATAGTATTTGATGTTGAAGATGAATTATGCTGGAAAATGATACTTGAACTTGGATATTTTTATGCCTTGTTCTTGAGGTATAAAAATCGTAGGTTATAGGTTGTTTTATAGATAAATTAGATTAGGATTTGAACTATAATGAAGGTGAATTGATGTTAAAGGAAGGTGCTAGTGAAGTATTCTTGAAATGAGAAAGAACTAAGACTATATATATGATAGTGAATGAAAGTTTTTGTTTTGATTTTGATGCATAAAGGAACAAAGTTTATGACCTACCAATTGAATGATTTAAGTTAGAATTGGAGATGAAATTGATAAGGAATTGATATATAACTAAGGTATAATTGAGGTATAGTGAATGGATGGTCAAGAAGGTGTTAAAATTTGGAAAATTTTTGAAGGAAGAAAAATAAGTAGTGAACTTTGTACCAAACTAAAATAGGAAAATGCTTGTTTACATAATGAGAAAGGGGGACTTGACATATCAAACTGAGCAATAAAGTTCAAATTATATGAGAGTTTGAAGGATTCTAGTTACAAAAGAATCTCTATAGGTTAAATGAGTTTGCAATCATTATGTAAAGAATCAAACCTTCTAGAATTGTCTCTCTAAATGTCAATACTTCTTAGACTATGTTACATATCCTAAACTTTAGGGATCAAATGAGGACTAAGATCAAACATAGATTAGGAATTATGAAGACACTAATTCTTGGAAAGATAATTAGAGTATTTGGTCCTTTAGTTGATAACACAAACTGCTCAACTTTAAAGGGAATAATATCTGAATTGGTTTCAAAAAGAGAAATCCTAGAGGAGAATAAATATAACATTAACTAGGGAATCAAGTACAAACTAATTACAATTGCTCCTAATTTCTTCCCTGATTTTGTTAATAGGGACAACACCATCTAGTCAAGGCATCCATCATGTATTTACCCCAACAATTTTTATAGATAATTGATGAGAGATAAAGCTCCTAAGGTTCTTTGGCATAATTTGGTTTGGTTCAAACAAGCTATCCTTAAGATTTTATTCATTATATGGCTAGTTATCAAAGAGAAGTTATCCACTAAGGATAGAAACCATGATTTTTCACTTACCTCATTTACTTGTCCTCTATATCATAAAGCTCATAAATCTATAGAACAATTATTCTTCTAAAGTAACTTAACTAATTTTCTATGGAAAATGATATAATCTCACTTCTAGCCCTTAATTGGCTAGATATCATAGTTAGGTCCATTACATGAGGTGGATGACTAAAGAGGATTTGGTTAATTTTAAGATCTTCTTTGTAGTAAAAATTTATGGTATATGAAAGGAAAGGAATTAAAGGGTCTTCTAAAGGAAGGAAGAAAAGAAGCAGTAGGTCCTAATGGAATTGATGAATATGATAAGAGACTAGATCCTATCTTCTTCCTTGCTAGGGTAATATATTATTAGCACCTCCTTTACTCTTTGGATACCTGGTGGAAATGGGCCCTCTAATACTTTTTTAATGTTTAAAAGTCATATATCCTCTTCTCTAATGCATGCCCCTAAGTTAAGATAGCTAAACTAGGAGATATATGCCAAAAATTAGTTTACTTTATTCATTAGATAGTTTGACCATGTTAATTGTAATTTTATTATACTTCATGCTTGCGTAGGTTACTTTAATTCTAAGTTTGTACTCTAAAACTCATTTTTATTCAATTTAATCTTTAAATTCTCAAAAAAAAATCTAAAGAAATTAGATGAGAATAATTATAAAAATATCCTATAGAGATTTCTAAGTTATAGACTAAAAGTTTAAAAATAGTGTGTAAAACTTGAAAATGAAATATAGTTGAAACTAATGTTATAAAACTTAACTATGGCGATGAGAAATTAAACAACATTCTATTACCCAAAATTAAAATATTATAAGGTTAAAATTAACATTATTAATAGAGAGGTAAATAATAATATGTGCAAATAAAATATAATGAAAAGACTAATTTAGTCAAATTGGAATCAAGCAAACATAATACTCTCAATGTGTTTTATAGTGTGCCATGTATACCTTTATGTTAAACGAGTTAACAAAAAAAAAATCATCAAGAATGTCATTAATATTGGAAGATTGAAAAATAGTATAAGTATTTGATTCTAAAACTAATTATAATAATGGATGTTTGGTTGACTGGAATCACCATTTCATTCCTAATCTATTCTTAGTAATATGTTATTCCTTTAGTTGAAGAAAAAATATACAGTATATAATCAAAGGGTTTACTTATTCCTTGACGGGTTGTTTGGTTGTAAGTTAGTTGGGAATAAAAATGAGGACTTGTTAGATAAAAATATCCTTAAGGAATCCATATAATTACTTAGCTATAAAAATATAATAATAACAATAATAATAATGTAGTTATTGGGGTCTAATGGATCTTTTGATCTTTTTGTTGGTTATTTCTTTGTCGCTCCAAATTTAAACTTTTAAACCAAAAATTGACATTACATCATCATTAGAAATTCTTAAGAATAAATCAAACTAAATAATACACATTCTATTATATACCTAGATAATCATAATTTGATTCTTCATCTATTCTTGCAGGGTAGACCGACCACCTTGATGGGAAATCAATGGGCTAACTTCCCAATAGAGCTAGACCAAGTAATTCCAATGTACAGCTCAGAATTCTAATGATGAGGAAAGTTATCTTTGGCTTGGGTATTCAATTAATCAATCTCTAAATAAGTCATCTCTTAAGTTTTAAGAGGAGTACGAGAAACAATGAACTGGTATATGGTTGATTGGAGCAAGAACATAATCCTGAAGGTATCCTTCTAGTACAGTTAGCTAAAAAAGCCACAGAAATGCCGACACACCTCTTCTTTGAATTCAATTACTAAACATGGATATGGGGGGATATTTAAGAGCTATGCCTACATACAAAGCACATCTCCACTACATAGACTTTATAAAATGATTGCTGAAAGATAAAACTATTAAGAGAGACCTTTTTACGTATACAGTAAGATTCAGTTGTTGCATGTATAAGATCCGCAAAAAAAGGTACGGAAGACAAAGGAAAAGGTACTTAAGGAAATTACATAATGAATTAAAGAACAAATGTTATGAAAAAAGAAAGAGAGAAGAGAGAGAGAGAGATCCGATGGACAGCTCCAAACGTTTTGAAGCAGCTCGCGGTGACTCCAGTCAGTACCCTGTCGATGCACCCACAGCGAAGAAGTTCCACTTACGGGACCGGGAGAATCCTCCCACCCTACAGCCGCAACCCATGTCTTACCGTGCTGCTGTCACTAGTGCCCATCCCTCCGAGAACGATGCTGAGATAGAGTGGCCTGAGGAATCCATACCTGAGGTCGAAGAAGGGGACATAATACGTATACCTGGCATCTACGACAAGGCGCTTGAATTATCCTCCACTTTTAAAAACCGACTCGATAAAACTTGGGAACATGCTGTAATTGTTCAACTTTTGGGTCGACGAATTGGCTATCGTCTGTTGCACAACCGTTTTAAACTCCTGTGGAATTTGTCGAGCCCTGTCAAAATCATCGATTTAGAAAATGATTTTTTCCTGGTAAACTTGGTAGAGATGACCGACTATGAAACAGCCCTCATCAAAGGACCTTGGGTACTCTTCGGCCATGCTTTGGCAGTGCAACCGTGGAATCCACAGTTCAGGCCTGCCACTGGCAAAGTCTCGACAGCTGAAGTATGGGTGAGATTTCCTGACCTTCCAGTGTCGTGGTATCATCCGGCCATTCTACAAGCCATGGGTAACCTTGTTGGTACCACAGTGAAAATTGATTCCACAACACAAAGACAACAACGGGGGAAGTTTGCCAGAGTTGTTGTTGAAATTGATTTAACTGAACCTTTAGTTTCACGGATTGAACTAGATAGTGAAGAGATTAAGGTAGCATTTGAAGGCTTACCTCAAATCTGCTTCACGTGCGGAAGAGTGGGCCACAGTGCTGAGATATGTCAGAACAAATCGATTCCACATCAAGACACTCCTCCTGTAAATGGTGACAGCAATAGCAAAGCCATCGATGATACCCAACACTTATCGACTTCGAGCGAGACACTCCCACCTGCTTATGGCCCGTGGGTTCAGGTACCCAGATGACCCCGGCGCTCACTGGTCCAAGGAACTACACAGGGACGACGTACCCTTCCCGAGTCTAGCCATGTGGCCTCCCATGGTTCACGCTTTCTTTCTCTTCCCGAGGAGGACATCCCATCTGACTTTAATGCACCAACTGGAGATCCTGACAACACTACGATTACAACCCATAGCAGCTTGGCAGACGCAACTTGGGAACATCTGGTAGACAAGAAAGGGATTGGACAGCTTCCCCGAAGCTTCCCAGAGCGTCTAAACCAGGCACGGTGAACATAGGAAAGGAAATTTTACAAACTGAAGGCTCACGAGTCCCCATGAACAGTACCCACAAGGCAACTGACGTCAGCATGCATCAGTCAGGAACCACGCATGCAACCACGTCCACTGTACCAAAAACACAGTCTCATCAAGCGGTTCTTCTGACCTCCCATCAGGACATACGTTACCATTCTTCGGACTTTCAACTACCAGGTGCTAAAGACATGGAGTATGAGAAGCCTGTTCAGGTAGTGGTGACAACGAGTAATACTCTATCGCCGTCCACACACTCAGTTTCTAACCCCACAACCTGAACCACAGGACCCAACGACTGATCCTTATCGGACAGGGGATATGGACATGGTGACTGAATCTCAAATAGAGCCACAAGACCAAGATTTCCATATGGAACCAGTTGGAGAGTCTGAACTCCAGGACAGGGCTGACCACGCCTGAGGATTGTGGTGTTTTTTCTCTCCTCATCTAATATGTCTATACTCATGTGGAATTGCCAGGGTGCGGGAGGGAAGCTTCTCAAACCTGTCTGAGCACATCTTATTCGTACTCATAAACCATGCATGGTCGTCTTGGTGGAAACAAGAATTAGCGGCAGTCGTGCAGACAAAGTCATTCGTAGGTTGGGTTTTCAACAATCTTATCGTGTAGAAGCCGTCGGTTTTTCAGGGGGTATCTGGCTTTTATGGCGGGAGTATGTTGAAGTCCATATTTTGGCCTCTACTCGGCAGTTTGTGCACATGTTTATACAAAAGGATGATGTCGACTTTGTATTTACAGCCATCTATGCCAGCCCACAAAACCAATATAGAAAATATTTATGAATCACTTGTTGCAAATTAAACGCATCACGATGGACGCATGGCTTCTTGAAGGTGACTTCAACGCGAAGCTGGAAGCAAGAGAACAACGTGGGGGCTCTCCTACAAGTAGAATAGTTAATAAAGCATTTCAAGAATGTATTCACAATTGCCAACTACAGGACCTTGGATATGAAGGCTCACATTACACCTGAAGGCGGGGGACGATTGCGGCACGACTAGACCGAGTGTTTTGCTCCCCAGAATGGCATGATCGCTTTTTTAATACCACAGTAACACATTTACCTTATCTTAAATCGGATCACCGACCCATTTTACTCAACATCCAGACGCCAAACCCACAGTCCAAAGTTCACCGTCAGTTCCGTTTCAATACAGCATGGCTTGCGCATGAGTCTTTTGGAGCATTAATGCATCAGCGCTGGCCCCACGAACCCCATCACTTTAATGCTTCTCTTAGTCGCTTTGCAGGAGACCTACAAGAGTGGCACAAAGAGACATTTGGTAATATTTTTAAACGCAAGAAACGTTTACTAGCCCGCTTAGCAGGCATCCAACGTGCCCAGGAGATGCGTCATTCTGACTCACTCCTGCATTTGGAGGAGTTTCTTACCCAGGAGCTTGAACAAGTGTTAAATGAAGAGGAATTATATTGGTATCAGAAATCCCGATCCCAATGGTTAGTTCACGGAGATAGAAACACGAAGTATTACCATGCTGTCATCAAATTAAAGCGAAACAATATCACCGTCCGGGCCTTAACCTCTGCAGATGGTAGTCTTGTTTTCGATCCATCAGCTTTGCAGTCTTTAGCACGGGATTACTTTCAGAACCTATATACAAATGACATCACTATGTCTCAGTGCCTCGTTTCCCAGGCCACTTTTCCCGCATTGCCACCTTTTGCTAAAGAGGACATGGGAGCCCCGCTTCAGAAGGAAGAAATTAAATCTGCTCTATTTCAAATAGCTGCTAATAAAGTGCCAGGAGTTGACGGTTTCCAATCTATATTCTTCCAGAAACATTGGGACGTTGTTGGTGTCACTGTGGAGAGTTTCATACAGAAAATTTTTAACTTGGAATATTGGGATACTGAACTCAATCGCACACTCCTCGTTCTCATTCCAAAAATTTCTTCCCCCTCTCTTATATTCCAATTCAGACCAATCCATCTTTGTTTGGTCCCATATAAGATCGTGGCCAAAATAGTGGCGAACAGAATCAAAACCTACCTCCCCGTTTTGGTAGCTTCAACCCATAGTAGTTTTGTCCCTCACAGACATATAACAGACAATATTATTATAATGCAAGAGGTTATCCATGCCATGAGGAAAAAGAAGGGGCGCTCTAGATATTTGGCTCTGAAAGTAGATCTTGAACAAGCCTATGATCGGTTGAACTGGGAGTTCATTAGAGACACATTGATACAGGCAGGGCTTCCACATATCCTCATTAATATCACCAT